>BQNB010142112.1:0-17178 GCA_026074375.1 Tanacetum coccineum | reverse complement strand
GAAAGTACAAGAGTTGGTATAAAGGGGTAACACTTGTCAACATTGTTCCCTAAAGTGGATTGAAGCGTTTAATGCAGTAAGGTAGTGGTGTACTACGTACTTTACACTTAGATGCTCGACACGTCGCTATTAGCCCACGATTAACCACCTTGTATTTTGCCTATAAAAGAGAACTAGTTATAATACCCCGTGCACGCACGTGGTTTTAACATAAAAATTTGATTACTTATTAATAACTTGTTTGTGAGGTTTGATTTAAATTGCATAAGATTATATCGTACATAGTTATTATCACGTCTTTGCCTTTCTTAGTTTTGATAATAATTTTTTTAAATTCCATTAGACCTTAATCTTTGTAAAATTATTCACTTCTTTTCTAAGTTTTTTTTTTATGTTTTTGACACTTATACTTTTATGTCTAATTCTCTTTTTTTCACTATATAAAAATGTGGGGTGATTTTTTTTGCCAATTTTGGAAATATTTTGACTTTTCTAATTAAAAATAATTTAAAAAACCTTAAAAAGAAATTCTAATTAAAAAAATATATTACTAAATTTAGTATGATTTAATTTTTTTGAAATACGAATATCCTACTTGACGTTTTTCTTTACTATGTAAAAGATTGGTAATCTATTAGGCCCAGTTTCTTGTGAGTATTACGTGCCATTTATTTTTATCAGTAACACACTTAGGCCCATCAAGTTGCACTCTAAATCAAAACATATTATTTCTTTCCAAAACACTATTACAAGATATTATTTTGAATGAATTATGTGAAATCAGCATGATATTTCTTCATTGCCTAAAGAATATTGAAGCATGAGAAAAGTTCATTTGCATACCGGTTTCTCTTCACATACTAAGAGATAAATCTCTACCATCCATTTGGGTTTCATCGTGGGGATTAATCTAAGATTTAATTTTATTTAATGGATAAGATTAAACCTTAAAAACATCCACCACCCCTTCTTACCTTTGCGTTTTTTAATTAAAACACACTTTTACCCTTATTTTTTAAAAATTACATATCGCAAAAACCGTAAAACGTTAAGATACATAAATTAAACCATCGTGACGAGCATTTAATTATCTTTCAATAGAGAGGCACTTTCATATACTTTCGACAAACTTTTTTTTTGTTTTTTCTCAGTACAGTATTTTGTTTGATATATCACCTGTGATATTACACTAATCTATAAGTTAGAAAACTTCACATGCTTTCGTAAAACAGGTGTAAATATTTGTGTGGAACTCTAACTGGTTCATTGTTTTTGGCATTGAAAAGTACATATCCTTAGCTTTCCAACCATTTATCATACATAATTTTTGGACCTCCAAATCAAAACAGTTTTTTTTATAGAAGTTGGTATCGATTTTTTTTATTTTTTTTATCATCAAACCCACTTGAAGTATCACATGTGATATAACATATTTGTACGTTCGAACACTCATATGAGGTCATGAAATAAGCATAAGTATTGTGTAAAACATTAAATGATTCATCATGTTCGACATTAAAAAATAAACATCTTTACCATTCTGACCATATATCAAACATAATTTGTGTAAATTAAATTAAAACACTATTTTTCCACAAAACTATTTTTCCACAAAAGTATATAATATCACAAGTGATAGATAACATTGATTACATGTTAAGAATTTCAAAAATAACCACAATTAGTGTCACATTATATTGCTTTATCACATGTGATATTAATTATATGTGGAATAACATAACTAATGTCACATTATATTATTTTATCACATGTGATTTTATTATTATTTATTTATCACTGGTGATACTACAATGTCAGGGGTAATAATTGTTAAGCTACGGGTGAATCTTAGTTTATAAAGGTATTGGTATAGGGTTTAGTAGTTAGGGTTTTAGGGGTTTTGGTATATGGTTTAGTGGTTAGGGGTTTAGGGTTTTTGGTATATATTTTAATGTTTATGTATATATATCATTTGTGATATTATACCTAGTGGTTAAGGATTTAGGGTTTTTTTATAGGGTTTAGTGGTTAGGGGTATAGATTTTAAAGTTTATGTATATATTACTTGTGTTATTATACATAGTAGTTAGGGGTTTAGAGTTTTGTGATATGGTTTAGTGGTTAGGGGTTTAGGGTTTTTGGTATAGGGTTTAGTGGTTAAGGAAGGGGTTTAGGGTTTCTGGTATAAGGTTTAGTGGTTAGGGGTTTAGGATTTTGGTATAAGGTTTAGTGGTTAGAGGTTTAGGGTTTAGTGGTTAGTGGTTTAGGGTTTTTGGTATAGGGTTTAGTGGTTAGTGGTTTAGGGTTTTTGGTATAGGGTTTAGTGGTTAGGGGTTTACTGGTTTTGATATAGGTTTTAAAGTTGATGTATACATCACTTATGATATTATACCTAGTAGTTAGGGGTTTAGGGTTTTTGGTATAGGGTTTTACGTGTTAGCCGATTTGGTAAAAATCGTCATTTTTAGTTATTTGTGTGTCGTGCTTCGGATATTTATCCGTTTTAGCGTTTGAGAAATTGATAATTCCATGTTTTAGCTTCGGAAGCTTAATTATTTTTATTTAAGTATTTTATGATTTTTCCCGCGTTTTGCCGAAACCGTGTCAGAAATAGTATTTTAACACTTTTTAATATTTTAACTTAGTGTTTTAAATAAAGTATTGTAGTATATATATTTTAGAAAAATAAAAATTAAAACATAACATACAAAACCAAACACTCCCCTTGTTGACTCCAACAAATAGCTAAACCAAACACTCCCTTTATTATTTCTACTTCTCCTACAAAACTAAAAACCAAACACTCTCTTTGGAATTTAACTAAACAATTAGGCCCAAGTTTTGTGTAGTACAAAGTTAAAAAATATATATATATCCAAGCCCATATTTCCTCCCCCTTCATAACCGGCTTTCATGCTCCAAACATAAAACCCAAAAATAAAATCTTCTGATATTTTATACAACGATAACAAACTAGGAATTTTATTCAATATAAATAAATTTCTTCCTTTTATACACATAGTATCACAACAGGTAAAAAAAAATTCGCTTGCTTCTTCTCTCTTGGTTTTACTGGTCGACGACCCCATAAGCAAAAACCCAACCAAAATCATCCTCCCAAAATCCAATTAAAACACTTTCTTATTAATCCTACGTTAATCCCCATCATCCCTTTTAAAGATTAAACCCGCATGCAAATGATTTTCTCAAGTTCTTGATTTTTAAAGATTTTGATTTTTAAAGGTTTATTTGATTTTGATGTACAATTAGAGTTATAATGGGTAAATTACAAGTGATTGTGCAAGATTCGTGTGAGAATAATTGAGTGGGGTTTGGTCTTGGTCCCTCTGGGTCTCGACGATAATATACATCCAGATTAGGGTTTGTGTTTTGATCTTTTTACTTCATTTTTCAATGGGGTATTGTAAGTTCTTTTATTTCCCTTTTGTATTTTGGTTTCACCTATATATATAAGGCATGCAGGTTAAAATTGTAATTATGGAATCCATGGATTTAAATTGTGATAAAGTTGTTTTTGATTTATGAATGTTTGAGGGATGATAAATGGTTTAGTATAGTTACGGGATAGTTTGAATATTAGAAGCGAAATTGCAAGCGAAAAAAAATTGAAGATTTTATGAGGGTTTTGGAACCTTTTTTAGATCAGAATTATTAGGCGTTCATTTGGCGAGATATAGCAGTTGTTGTGAAACTGAGATTAAGAGATTAGTATTGGTGAGTGATCGTTATAATGAACGTGTGGTAAGGATTGAGCTTCCAATACTCTTAAAACAAAAAAGATATGGGCGATTTTAAAGTTGGGAAATTGTTTCGGCTAATTCTGCACACGTGTTTTTTGTGCAGAATATTAGACCATTTTAACGATTAGTGTAAACTTGGTCATGCCATTTAGCTTTTTCTAATTTGCAGGACCCTATTATGATTAAGTGCTTCGAGTCACTTCCAAGAACTAGGCGTCGTCTATTTTCAGAATGTAAAAGTGAGTCAAACCCTTTACACAAGATTAACTGTCAAAACTGTGTTTGCTGTCCAGAAATTCGATTATAAAGATGCGGTGTGCAGGCGGGTCAAAACTTATTATTTTTGGACGAAATTTAAACGGGAGGTTTCCATAATATGTGTGACCTACTGGATTTTTTCAGATTTTTATTAAAATTGTTCTGATGGGGGTCGGTTGTAGCTAAACTTTTGCAAAGTCCAGCAGACCCTGTTTTAGAACAAGTGTCATTGATGTGTCTTTCATAATAGGATTACTTAGGCTATGGTTTATGGGTGAACTATGATAGTTAAATAACATATAAGGGTAAATTAATATGGAGGGAGATCGACTAGTTCGACCATTTAGCGTTACTTTAAGTGAGCCGATCATCTAGTTAAAACGTTGCAATTTCAGGTAAAAAAGTGTAAAACTTTTAGATACATTAAGTGGTGTTGTCTTATGGTTTGATAAGTTATCAAATTTTATGCACGATATTATTGTACATTGTTTATATTTCGATTGAGTTTGAATATTTTATATAGCTCGAGTATAAAAATAGCATTATTATTATTAATAGGTCGCGGTTGATTGTCGGCGTTCGTTTCTATCTTGTTTGGATTTCTGGATCACTTTTTCTATTCTCGGTGAGTTCATAGCCCCACCTTTTCTTTTTAATGATTTTCATAAGCTGTTTTCGGGGTGAGAATACATGTTCGTTTTACTAAGTAAACTTATTGGTTTCTACTACATAAGCGTTACGTGACTATCTTTACAAAAGCTTTTTAATTGGCTTTTACATGTCTTCAAAACATGTGTGAATACCATGGCTGTTTTCCTTATGAACTGATTAAAGTTTGATTTGTTTACTACATGATTTGAGATCATTAAATTCCTATATATGAAAACCGTAAGTTTTGAATACATTATTTGTTTTACTTTGGACACAAGTGCTTTCAAATTGTATGCTATCCAGATATTTGCCTGAATATTATTGCCTAAGTTACCACACTGCCATCTAAGTCCCCTTTCTATCATGAACCGTTAATTCTATTGTAGTAAGCGTGAATGTTGTGGATATATCTATCGGGACTGACAATCCCCGTCTGGGTTGTGATTCTAGATAACCATTGACGCATTCTAAATTTGAGGTATTTTTTTGAAGTGTTGGTAGAACGCCTACATTTTTTTTGGTTGGCAAACATTTTGCTTGATTGCTATTACAAGTTTAAGGTTTCGGGGGTCATGAGCTTAGTGCAAATATATATTACTTTTTGGACTTAGTGAATTTGTTTCTCTTGTCTACACTACTTGAACCTTGTGGTCCACTACGGAGCATTACTTGATCTATTGAATCACTACTTGGATTTCAGAAATAATACTTTGAAAATATTGTAACGCTTCTTTCTTACTGAAATATTTCTTGAATTATTTCAATACTGCTTTTACTTAAACCTATGAATTCACCAACATTATTGACGTTTTTGCATGTATTTTCTCAGGTTATTATATTGCTAGCTGAGCATTGGGAGCATTCGAGTCGCGCGGATACAAATATATTTTTGAAGGCTTTACAATTTGAGTACCATTAAATAAATGTTTTGACAATGTTTTCTAATACATTACAAGTGAGACCTGTTGTAACTCTGATATTTTATAAAAAATTATTGATATGGTTGGACTTTTTAAAAACGTCTCACTTAGAGTCGTTTTCTGTAACTTGTACTTTATGCTATGAAGTAGCACCCCAAGTGGTATTCCGCTGCGTTGTTGTGATTTTGGGGGTGTTACAGAGTGGTATCAGAGCACTGGTTATAGAGAACTAACCATTTTTCAAAAACCTTTAAGAGTCTTTCACCGTTGTCCGATATCCGCGCGCGCTTACTCCCAGGTACATTGTATGCTCTCATTTGCATCCCTATTGCTATTACATTAATAATTAGTATATAATGTTTGGTTATGATTTCACCCTCTTACGTCTATCTTATGACATCATACTATTTGCCTTATATCGGTCGGTTAAATATTGACCACTTCGACTATCGCGTACTTCCTGCTTTCTTATTTTCTCCCTCGAATGTCAATACTAGTATTATATAAGGATACTTGTACATATATGAGCTACTTTCTTCTCAAATTCTTACGCTTATCTTCGGGATTCAACCGCCATACGCTTATATATTATTTATATATATATATTATATATATATATATATATTTTATATATATATTATATTTATATATATATATATATAAGGTAGTAATTATATAAGTTGGTTGACTATTTTACGATTAATGTCATTATTTTTGAATTTTTCGAGGTAAAGTTAGTGTGAAGTCAAATAAATTTTTAGCTTGAGGTCTGTGACCATATTACCTTGTTGGGTAAGTCAACATACAAGGTGTATGTGGGGCTTGGGATGGAGCCGTAACTCCTCCAGATGAGTTAGTTACGCCCAAATTAGTGAAACTAGTCAAAATGGGTCATTGAATCTAGTTATGCAGATAGTTTGTGATATAATGGAATAATTTTTGGCTTAAATCCTACTGGTTATTTACATGAATGAATAGGTTAATATCTCAGGTCCTAGTGGCGAGTTGGATGGAACTCCTAATTCTTCTGGCATGTCGGAAGATACGACCTAAAAACTGTGGAAACAAACTTAGTGTATATCCAGAATTTGTAATGCATATAGTTAGGCTTATAGCTAATTTTATTTGTCTTGGAGGCTACTGGGTTTTTACATGTGTGAAGGGTACAACATATGAGGACCATGTGGTTCTTTGGATAGAGCCTTAATCATTCCGGATGAATGAGTTACGACCAAAATGGCGAAACTAACTAGAAATTGTACCTAAATTTTCAAATGAAATTATGTCCAGATGTTTTTATATTAAGTACCTCATTTTTCAAGCCAAACCTGTAGGAATTAGATAAACTTAAACATGGGCTTTCGTTTTGGGTCAAACGGAGTTATAAAATGGGAATTATGCTAAAAATGGTGGAGTAAGAAAACGTTTTAAATAATCAGATTTGGCACATGAGGGTAAAATGATAATTCCACTTAGGATCTGAACATTTTGAATTAAATCTCTTATAATCTCAGTAAACTAGAGTCTAATGACTTGTCTGAGGCGAAAACCTCATGTTTATACCTATTACGGATTTTGAGATAAAGGTCCATTAAGTCGAGCGAGGGCGGAATCGTTATGTGATATTAATTACTACATATGTGTATAGCACTATGGTACATTTTAATAAGTTCTTTTACTTCAATATTTTATGAGCGATGCGGTGATCTCCGAAGCATTTACGCTACTTTATTTCCGTTTGACGATTTTGACATTCGGTGTACTTTGTCAAATCCATTAGTTATCTTGTCGTTCGACTCCGAGTTCGAATACTCTTCTTATGCTTTTGAATCGCGTATGTTGTTTTTGTAATCCATCATTCTGAAATCTTCTAGTGATTGGGATAGTATGGACTTTATTCTTATTCATCTAGGATTCATGGCATCTTTTTGACTTGACTTAGACCGCGAGTTGACTAAACGTCTTATTTATTCTTCTCGTTCATCTTGTTTATGATTTTGAAGAATCATGCCGTCAAGAAGACACTCCTTTTTACTTAATGTAGCTTTTGGTCTTGTTTTGATATTGTGTTTTGTGTCGGCCATACTTAAGTAGGATGATTTATAATCATCTTATTGAAATGAAGTAGGACGCTTCTTCATTTGAATAAGGAAATTATAAACCGCCGAACCATAAGTTCATAATTCTTCACTTACATGGATTGGGACGCCTCTTTATGTAAGTGGCAAATTCTGAATTTGTGGGCTTATGTGTATCCGACATAGCGTACGTTTGTCCGTACGAATTATTCATTGTTTTTACTCCTTTAATCGCTTATTCATTATTACTGTTATACAAATGATTATTTGAACTTTTTTTAGACTCGGAGTTTGTTTTATGGATTTTCCGAATGTGTATCATTCCGTCGCAAACCTTTGGACGATAAGTCGAATAGTAGTACGGGACGGCGCTCCTTTTAGGTGGGAAGGATGTAACATCTCGTAATTTTTGGGCTATATTAATCTCGAACTCCAATTTATATTTTTGTCTTGATAAAAAATTTTTGTGTTTTACTTGTTAACTGATTTGGTAAAAATCGTCATTTTTAGTTATTTGCGTGTCGTACTTCAGATATTTATCCGTTAAGCGTTTGAGAAATCGATAATTCCATGTTTTAGCTTCAGAAGCTTAATTATTTTATTTTAGTATTTTATGATTTTCCTCGCGTTTTGTCAAAACGTGTTAAAAATAGTATTTTAACACTTTTTAATATTTTAACTAAGTGTTTTAAATCAAATATTGTAGTATAAATGTTTTAGAAAAATAAAAATAAAAAATAAAAAATAATTAAAACATTTCAAACAAAGCAATTCACTACCCCTTGTTGACTCCAACAAATAGCTAAACCAAACACTCCCTTTATTATTTCTACTTCTCCTACAAAACTAAAAACCAAACACTCCCTTTGGAATTTAACTAAACAATTAGACCCAAGTTTTGTGTAGTACAAAGTTTAAAAAAATATATATATATCCAAGCCCGTATTCCATCCCCTCCTAACCGGCTCCAAACATAAACCCAAATAAATCTCCTTATATTTTATACATCGATACAAACTAGGGGGGGGGGGGGGGGGGGGGGGGGGGGGGGGGGGGGGAATTTTATTCAATATAAATAGATTCTTCTTTTGATAACACATAGTATCACAACAGTAAAAAAAAAACAAAAAAAATTGTCTGCTTCTTCTCCCTGGTTTACAGTTCGACGACCCCAAGCAAAACCCCACCAAAATCATCACCTAAAATCCAATTAAACACTTTCTTATTAATCCTACATCATTCCTACATTAATCCCCATCATCCCTTTGAAGATTAACCCGCATGCAATTCGTTTTCTCAAGTTCTTGATTTTTGAAGATTTTGATTTTTAAAGGTTTATTTGATTTTGCGTACAATTGGAGTTATAAGGGTTTAATTACAAGTGAATGTGCAATATTGTGTGAGATAAAAATTGAGTGAGGGTTTGGTCTTGGTCCCTCTTGGTCTCGACGGCAAACACAACCCAATTAGGGTTTGTGTTTGATCTTTTACTTCATTTTCTATGGGTATGTAGCCTTTTTATTTTCCCTTTTGATTTGGTTTCACCTATATATATAAGCATGCATGTTAAATTTGTAATTAGGAATCCATGGATAAATTGTGATAAAGTTAGTTTTTGATTTATGAATGTTTGAGGATGATCAAATAGGTTTAGTAATAATTACAGGATAGTTTGAATATTAGAAGCGAATTGAAGCGAAAAATTGAAGATTTGTGAGGGTTTTGGAACCCTTCTTTAGATCAGAATATTAGGCTTCATTCAGCGAGATGAGCGTTGTTGTGAACTGAGATTTAAGAGATTAGTTTGGTGGTGGTCGTTATAATGAACGTGTGGTAAAAATTTAAGCTTGCAACTCTTAAAAACGAAAAAGATATGGCGATTTGAAGTTGGGAAATTGTTTCGGCCAAATTCTACGCACGTTGTTTTTGTACAGAATTTTAGTCCTGGTAAATTTTCCTTAAAAAAATTTAAGTGGGCTATAGTTAGTATTAAGTTCTGAGATTGTGTGTAAAAGCTCTTTGTAAGCCATTCTCAATCTGTTTAGCTTTTGTTTGCACTTTTGAGCTTATTCTCTTGTTGAAAAACAAGCCAAAAGATGCCCTTTGGTCTGTTTGGCTAGTAGTATAGTCAAAAGTGCTTATTAGCTTTTCAGAGTTTTCTAGTTGAATGTATTTGCTTATTTATGTTCATAAAAGCTTATTAGGACTAGATATGTATATTTTTTTGTTAGTTAGTTAATGGTCAAGTGCTTATTAAGAGCTTATTTAGTTTAGGGCAATTTTAGTAAAACTTAAAAAGCCTAAAAAGTTAATCTGTCTAAATCTCTTTTCCAGCTTATTTTGTTTGTTATATTGTTATTCCTAGTTCTTATTAGGTATATTTAAGTGTTTCTTTTCTGCTTATTTGTTCCCTTCTTAGCTTGTTTTGTCATAAAGCCAAATTGAAATAAGCCTTTGGTGCCATTTGTCTATTTAAGCATTATGCCTTGTTCATTTGCTCTTTCAATTTGATTCCTTGGCTTATTGTATTCTTAGTTGCTTATCAGGTAGTTGAATATCTGTGTTTGCTTATTGATCCATTTCATTTGCTTATTGTTCTTAAAAAGCCAAAAAGAAAGTCCTTCCAAGCCTTAAGTTCATAATAAGCATTCTATCTGTTTTTCTTTGTGATTTTTTGGCTTATTAATAAGCATTCACAAAAAGTTTCAGTTAGCAAAAGTGCTTATTTTCATGTGTGCTTTAAGTATGTGCAAAAAAAAATTAAAAAAATGATTTGCAAAAAGGGGAAGGCATGGGATTCGAACCCACGACCTCACCGTTTATACAGCACCTCACACGCACACACCAATACCAACTGCCCTAGGGTCTTTTTCAATTATACACTTGCACCATTTTAGTTATATAGTCAAATTCCCTTTTTGTTTTCAGCCCTTATTTGCTTATTCCTGGCTTATTTATAAGCCGAATTGCAAAGTTTGCATTTTTCCTAGAACAAGCATTAGTTAAAGTATTTTTTGTAATTTTTTCAGATTTTTATAAAATTGTTTAGTATTTTTAATAATTTATTTTCATTAAAATCTTAAATAATTCATAATAAATAAAATAAAAATCAAAAAAATATAAATATTTTTTTAAAATTTTCTTTTATCATGTAGTACGTAGGAAAAATAAATTTACTTTCGCAGGGTCGTTTTTGCAAAAATTTAATTTTTAAAGAACGGGATTCGATCCCGTTCTCGTTTCTTTGCGTTTTTAATTCAAATCAACTCCGTTTTTGATCTAGTTTTTTTTAAACTTCGTTTTTAGTCATTTAGAACCCATTTAAAGTGAAAAATAAATTTTAGGATTAAAATTAAATAATTTAGTTTTTTTTAAACCTCGCGTTTTTACATTTTCGTCTACATTTTAGATTAAAATCATTCTAGCTTTCGTTTTTTTAGGTTTTATTTAATCGTTTTTGCATTTTAATTAGAAAAACTAAATCCATACCCTTTTCCATTCAAGCATTGATCGTCAATTTGTCATTCGACTTTCCATTCACGCCTCGTTGGGACTTAACGACCCGGGAATCATACTTCCGGACACATATATATATTTTAATTTGTGAACTCATAACCAATCCTTGGCTAAAGGTAATTGGTTGAGTGTTTGCTTGTATTATTATTATATATATATATATTATTGACGAACCAACCCACTTTCAACGGATATATTACTCTGAGAATTAGGTATATAGCAATAATACCAAATCTTTTGGGGCAAACTATATTTTCTCGTCAAAGGGATCGGTTGTCACGAGCTCAATGCGATAATTCTGTTACTTGACACTGCATTCGTTGCATTGTCGTTGGTTGATCTTATACCTTGTGGTCCACTACTAAGCATACTTGATTTATTAAATTACTACTTGGATTTCGAAACAATTCTTCTAAATGTTGTAACGCTACTTTTCTTACTGAAACATTACTTGATTTATATCAATACTGTTTTTACTTAAACCTATGAATTCACCAACATTATTGTTGACGTTTTTGCATGTATTTTCTCAGGTTATATCTTGTTAGCTGAGCATTAGGAGCATTCGAGACGCGTGGATATCAACAAAACTCAAGGACTCAGTTTTCTTCACATTCGATAACTTTTTAACTTCAAATATACAAAATGATTCACGTTTGAACTCTTGTAATCTTGTTAAATTATAAATTATTAGGACCTGATTTTACTCTGAAATTTTAATCGAATGTGACATTTTATTAACGTTCTTTGAGGTCGTTTTCTGATAAACTTTGTACTTATACTATGAAGTAGCACCCCAAAGTGGTATTCCGTTGCGTTGTGATTTTATGGGGGTGTTACAGATTGGTATCAGAGCACTCGTTATAGCGAACTAGGTCGTTTTCAAAACCCTAGACTATAACCGTTTTTCAAAAAATTTTAAGAGTCCTTCACCATTGTCCGATATCCGCGCTTGCTTGCTCCTAGGTAACTTATATGCTCCCTTTTGCATCCTTATTGCTATTATATTAATAATGAATATATAATGCTTGGTTATTATTTTGCTCTCATACGTCTATCTTATGACGTCATATTATTTTCTTTATATCGGTCGGTTATATATACGCTGACCATTCCGATTATCGTGTACTTCCTATTTTCTTATTTTCTCCCCCGAACGTCAATACTAGTATTATATATGGATACTCGTACATATATGAGATACTCTCCTCTCAAAGTCTTGTGCTTATCTTTGGGATCACCGCCATCTAAATATATAATAGTAATTTCTATAAGTGTTGACTATTTATGGTTACTTTCGGTTATTTTTTTAGAACTTTCGACTAAAGTTGGTATTTTAATCAGAAAATTTTGGCTTAAATCCTACTGTATCTTTGCATTAATGAATAGGCTAATATGTTAGGTCCCAATGGCGAGTTGGATGGAATGCCAACTCTTCCGGATGGTCGAGATACGACCAAAACAGTAGAAACAAACTTAGTGTGTACCTATAATTTGTAATGCAGACAGTTAGGCTTATAACTAATTTTATTTTTTAACTTGAGGCCTGTAACCATAGTACATAGTTGGGTAGGTCAACATACAAGGTGTATGTGGGGCTTTGGATAGAGCCGTAACCATTCCGAATGAATGAGTTACGACTAAAACGGCTAAATTGACCATAAATTGTGCCCAGATTTTCAAATGAATTTAAGTCCAAAACTTTTCATATTGAATGCCCCATTTTCAATTAAAACTTGTAGGATTTAGATAAACTTAAACATGGGCTTTTGTTTTGGGTCAAAAAGAGTTATAAAATGAGAATTATGCTAAAAATGATAGAACAAGAAAATGTTTTAAATAATTAGATTTGGCACATGATGGTAAAATGATAACTTCACTTAGGATCTTAACACTTTGAGTATTTATCTTGTAATCTCAGTAAACTAGAGTCTAACATCTTGTTTAAGGCAAAAACCATTCGTTTATACCTATTACAGATTTTGAAATATAGGTCCATTAAGTCAGATTGCAAAGGGCATAAATGTTTATGTGTTGATAATTACCTACATATGTGCATAGTACTATGGTAAGCCTTAATAAGTTATTTTACTTTAATATTATATGAGTGATGCGGTGATCTTTGAAACATTAACGCGACTTTATTTTATTTCCTTTTGATAATATTGACATTCGGTGTACTTTGTCAATTCCACTAGTTATTTTATTGTTCGACTCCGAGTCCGAACACTCTTTTTATGCTTTTGAATCGCGTATGTTGTGTTTGTAATCCATCATTCTGAAATCTTCCAGTTGATGGGAGTACGACTTCATATTGTTATCTCGGATCGTGCCATCTTTTGGCACATACCTTTGGAACGCGATTGACTAACGTCTCATTACTCTTCTTGTTACTTATTATGATTTTGAAGAATCATGTTGTCAAGTAGACACTCCTTTTTACTTATTGTAACATTGTTTTGATATTGTGTTTTGTGTCGGCCATGCTTAAGTATGATGATTTATAATCGTCTTATTGAAATGAATTGGGACGCTTCTTCATGAATAAGGAAATTATAAACAGCCAAACCATAAGTTTATAAATTATTATTTACAAGGATTGTGACGCCTCTTTTTGTAAGTGACAAATTATAAATGAGTAGGCTTATGTGTATTCGACATAGCGTGCGCACGAATCATTCTTTGGGCTATGAAATCCTTTCGACTCATCATTTGTTATATGGATTTTTTTCCGAATTTGTATCGACCGCGGCAAACTTGATAAGCTAATAGTAATGAACCCTTAATCGCTTCTAAGAATTGACGACTTGTTAAATTCCTCGTTTCAAATGGCTTCTTCTTCGAGTCATGTATTTTATCTTTCCTTTTAGGATTCTCGCGATATTCAATCTGTTCGCTTATGCACGTTGCATATATTTGAAGTTTTGACTTTTTCTCATTTAGTTTTCATTAGAAACCTCGACGATGCCCTCTTTTTGATTGTTGATTTTTATTTGTATGCATGTGTTTGATTTCATCTTTTATAAGGATGCATGTTCTTGAGTTTGTTTAATTTTGGGTTTGATCATGAACATCATGTTTTGATGTGTGAGATATGTTATTAGGATATGTTATGGCATTGTAAGTGAATAATTGGTGATTTGGATAAGTTTTGATGGGATTTCTAGGTAGTTTTAGGGACTGTTTTTAGACCAGTATATATTCCTAATAATTTTTGGCTTGGAGCCAATGAATAAATTACATGGCTGGATAGATATAGTCTTAAGCTTCATGTGACGATTTGGATGGGTTATCAACTCCTCCGGATGAGAGAGTTATGGCCATTTTACGATTGCTAGTCAATTCTGGAACATCGTTTGGAAAACGAGTTAAACTCCAGGTTAATGCTCTAAAACGTAGGATAGGAAAGCTAATCTCAGTAGGATACATCTTAAACTAACTTTTCCAAGTGGATTCACTTTAATAGCTATTACAGTTTGGAAATACGCCAAATTCGTGTTTGGTAGAAAAATTTTGGAGTCTGCTGCGCAGAAGTATAAATGGGGGTTATTGCAGCCAACTTTTGAGTCTAAGATAGGTCTGCATTTTTGATCTGATTGTAGAAAATCAAGTTCAACTGTACATGTGTCGAGTTGGCCTCCTATCTCTCCCCCTTTAGTCTCTAGACTATAGCGCTAGAGTCATTCTCCTCCGGCATGAGTGAGATATAAACCGCTTTACGGAAAAATAGTCAGTTGTTGAAACTACTGTTTGAAAAAAAAGGGTTCTAATCCAGATTTTTGCACTAAGTGTTTGTTTTCTAAAAAATGGTTAAACACTAGACATCATAAGATATATCTCTCTTTGGATTAACTTGATTGCTAATTACATAATAGGGATTTATGGCCATAACCGGTAAGCAGGAGAGCGCGGGCGTAAGAGGAGGGTTTGTTGCTGGAGGTGTTTAATGTTAGAAATTCAGCGAACTTTCTGTTTTGAGTTATGATTAGTAAAAACTCATTTCCCGTGGATTGGTAAATGGTTTGATTAAAAGGCCTAATGTTCTGGAAACTAGACTTAAGTATCTTTCCAGGGGTGAAAGCCCCATCCTTGTATCTTTTATAGGTTAAGAGATATGGTCTTGTAAAGTTGACTAAAAATTCAGCAACATAGTTTTACGCCTTTTCTTGAGAAATAAAAGTGCGGCCACATAGTAATAAGATAAGAATCGCTAAGCGAGACTTAGTAGACACTTAATGTAGTATAAGTGCAGGTTGTATACCAATTTGGGGATAAAAATACTTCGGTTAAGTTATAATGCAATGCCATGCATATCTCAGAAACATATCTCGTGATCATTTGATTTACTTTTACGTATCAATCTTCTTTATCATTCTAAGCCATGTCACATCTTTTAGGTTGTGCTTAGACGCTTCTCGCTCATCCGATGATTCAACTACTTTTGGTCTTCATCACTCCTCGGTGAGTTCATAGCCCCATCTTTTCTTCTTTAATGGTTTTCATAACTATTTTCGGGGTGAGAATACATGCTTGTTTTACTAAGCAAAATTATTGATTCTAATCTCATAAGCGTTACATGAATGTTTTTAGTAAAGACTTTACTTGATTTTCACATGATTTTTAATACATGTTTGATAAATGGTTGTTTACTATTGAATTTATTAAAGCTTAAATTGATTACTAAATGATTTGAGATCATTGTTTATCTATTTACAAAACCGTGAGTTTTGAACATATACCTGTTTTAAATTGGACACAAGTGCTTAAAGGGTATTCTTGACCCGTTATTGTGAATTATCGTAGGAGTACCTATTTCTAAAGACCCTAATATCGTGCACCGTTAACTACCTGTGATGGGTAGACGCTAGTGTAATAAATAGTACTTTGGGGTGACTCCCCGTCCGGGGTCTGAATCCTTTTAGAACACCCACTTTCAACGGATATATTACTCTGAGAATTAGGTATATAGCTATAATACCAAATTCGTTTGGGGCAAACTATATTTTCTCGTCTAAGGGATCGGTTATCACGAGCTCAATGCGATAATTCTGTTACTTGACATTGCATTCGTTGCATTGTCGTTGGTTGACCTTATACCTTGTGGTCCACTACTAAGCATACTTGATTTATTAAATTACTACTTGGATTTTGACAACAATTCTTTTAAATGTTGTAACGCTACTTTTCTTACTAAAATATTACTTGATTTATTTCAATATTGTTTTTACTTAAACCTATGAATTTACCAACATTATTGTTGATATTTTTGCATGTATTTTCTTAGGTTATATCTTGTTAGCTGAGCATTAGGAGCATTCAAGACGCGTGGATATCAACAAAACTCAAGGACTCGATTTTCTTCACATTCAATTACTTTTTAACTTCAAATATACAAAATGATTCACATTTGAACTCTTGTAATCTTGTTAAATTATAAATTATTAGGACCTGATTTTACTCTGAAATTTTAATCGAATGTGACATTTTATTAACGTATCTTTTGAGGTCGTTTTCTATAACTTGTACTTTATACTATGAAGTAGCACCCCAAAGTGGTTTTTCGCTGCGTTGTGATTTTATGGGGGTGTTATAGATTGGTATTAGAGCACTCGTTATAGCGAACTAGGTCGTTTTCAAAATCCTAGACTATAACCGTTTTTCGAAAAAATTTAAGAGTCCTTCACCATTGTCTGATATCCGCGCTTGCTTGCTCCCAGGTAACTTATATGCTCCCTTTTGCATCCTTATTGCTATTATATTAATAATGAATATATAATGCTTGGTTATTATTTTTCTCTCATACGTCTATCTTATGACGTCATATTATTTTCTTTATATCGGTCGGTTATATATACGCTGACCATTCCAATTATCGCGTACTTCCTGTTTTCTTATTTTCTCTCTCGAACATCAATACTTTTTTTTTGAACGGCAAAATTTTATAAACTAGCAAGGAGCTAGAAAAGAAATTACAAAGATATTAAATGCGGGTTT
>BQNB010142111.1:3046-15768 GCA_026074375.1 Tanacetum coccineum | reverse complement strand
TTTGATATTTTGGATTTTGAATTCTAAATCTAATAACGAAAAGGGAAAGCATATAAAGGCACGCTAATCTAGGAATTAAGGCAATTTAAAAATCCTAACGATATTTAAAGCAATTAACAATTGAAAACAAACTAATTAACCAAATAAGACAAAATAAAACTCTTAAAACTCAAAATGCAAATTTCTTAAACTAAAATGCATAAAACTATTTTATAAATGACGGAAAATATTTTTTTATATTATTAAACTATTTAAAATGATTTTTATAACACAACAAAACTAAAAATTATATTAAAAATACCAAACTTAATCCTAAAATTATGAGAAAAATACTAAAAACACTAGACACTATTTTTGAGATTTACAAAGATAAACGACACAAAAAGCTTCAACCAATAAGCTGAGAAAATTGAAATAAGTTGATTAGGCTTAAAATTTAACTATGCTTAAGAATTAAATGTAAGTAGAACTAAACGAAAAAGACCCAAGGGCGCAGTGTTAAGGTGTGTGTGTGTGGTGAAGAGAAGGTCACGGGTTCGAGTCCTGTGACCTACCTTTTTGTAAAAAAAAAATCTTTTTGAAACAGCTAAAGATTAAGCAAAAATAAGCAATATTAATAAAGGACTTAAAGCTAGAACTTATTAATAAGCTAGAAACAGTTTAATCAAAAGTGTTATTTTCCAGTTAAAACTGTTTTGATATTAAGCCAAGACTGTTTGGATTTTGGACTCAATAAGCAAGTAGAAAACTAATAAGCTGAAAACAGACCTAAACCTATACTCAATAAGCACTAAAAACTAGAATTAAGCAAATCCAATAAGCTGAAAAGACTACCAAAAGCATTAAGACATATGACTCTAAAAGAGATATTAAGGACTATTACCACATTTTTAAGCTAAGTTTATGAACAAATAAGCACTAAGAATAAGTTTAAAAAGTAAAAAAAGGTAAAGGACTAGACTCAAATAACACTAATAAGCTGGAATTAAGCAAATTGGTTAACTAAATAAGCTAGAAAAGAAAATTAAAAATGGCAGTTTACTCTACTCTTTTTTTGGAATTCTTTTTGTGTTGAAATGACTGCTTGCAGCTAAAATTTAAGACTCAAAAACTATTTTTGACTCACTAAAAACTAGAAACAGATTGAAAACAGACTTCAATAAGCTAAATTCAATAAAAATTAATCAAAGTTAAGCTTGATTCTAACCACAAATGATCTGTGATTTCAAACGGATTACACCCTTTATAAATATATACTTATAAATAAATATAAATATATAATAAGGATCAAAATCCACAAAATCAATTAAACCGAAAGTAATATATGATGTTCCCGGGTCGTAGTCCCAACGAGGAGTAAATTAGAAAGTCGAGAGTCGGTTTGATATTTGATGTTTGAATGGAAAAGATTTGGATTGGATTTCTAAATCTACGGGAAAAATAATGCAATCTATACTAGAAGTGAGAAAGGCACACAAAATTATACTAAAAACGTAAACGGAAATCTAAAAACGACACTTAAAAAAACTAATTTCTAAAAAATTACCCTAAAATGGTTTTTTTTGACTTTTAATAGACTCTAATTAACTAAAAAGTAAGATTAAAGAAACTAGAACGAAAACGGAGTTGATTTGAGCTTTAAAACACAAAAAACGTGAACGGGAACGAATCTCGTTCTTTAAAAAATGAAATTTTGCAAAAATAACCCTACGAAAGCAAAATTAATTTTCCTAGATGCAAAATGACAAAAGAAAATTTAAAAAAAAGAATTATATTTTTTTGACTTTTTTTAAAAAATTTTAATGAATTAAAAACAGTTTAATAAAGAAAAAATGATAAAAAAAATACTAAACAAGCCGGAAATAAGCTCAAAAGAGCTTATATGCAAAACTGGAAAACTAAGGATAAAAGAATAAATGGTGCAAGTAAAACTGGATGAGCAATTGTAGCAAAGTGGTTAATGTGTGTTTGTAGTGTGTCGTGTGTGCAAAGGGGGAGGTCCAGGGTTTGACCCTTGGCCTCTCTCTTTTTATAAAACTTTTTTTTCTTTTTTTTAAAAAAAACTTATAAATTATGAAAAATTAAGCAACTTTAAAAAAAGAAACTTTTTTATATCTTAAAAATAAGCAGGAAAATAAGCAATCTAAGTTGACAGTGAGCTTTTTATACTAAGACATATTAAGCTAATTGTTGGGCTTTTAAACACTAATAAGCTAATGAAAATGAAAGATAAGATAAAACCAATAAGCCACTAAACCTAATAAGCAAAATGAAGACACAAATAAGCACAAATGAGTAAGCAAATAAGTAGAAAAGGCAAATAAGCAAAAGGCAAAACTGTTAAGCTATTATAGGCAAATAAGCAATTAAAAATGAGAAAATAAGCAAAACAGATTATCTACCTAACCTAATAAGCAAATACAGTTAGAAAGAAACAAGAAATAACAAGCAAATAAGCCAGAAAGTCAAAATAAGCTATAGGCCACAAATTAAGTGCAGGGCAGCCTAGGGGACATGGTTTGGGCTTAATTGTTAAGCATCAAACAGATCCTTATGGGCATGAGGCTCATATGAGCTTAAAAAGGGGCTTATAAGCTACAAATATCAACAAAGAACAAAGAATTTGAAAAGCAAGTAGGGTAAGAACAAGTGCTGTAAAAGGGCTGTTTGCACAAGGGCTATGCAAGTTGGGTTTTTTTTCAGTTTTAAAAGGCAAGGTGCAGGGCTTAAAATAAGTTGTAAAATGACCTCAAAATTGAAGACCAATGAAATTGCTGGTCTGCACCAGGGCAACTCTTGTTGGAAGCCAAAGTGACATTGAGGGAGGGCTTGCAAATAAGCTTAAGAATAGCTCCTAAAATGAAAGAAAGTTACACAAAAGGAGATTGAGACAAGCTCCTATGATCTTGTGCACAAAATTTTAAGGTTCAAAAAACAAGTTAAACAATCTGATAATTAGGATTGGAAAAAATGGTCAGTCCTAAGCTAAAAGATGGATAAATAAAAAAAATGAACTTGACAGATTTAGAGAAAAACAAATGACACTTAAAGGAACCTTACTACTACACTTGACACAAGAAAATGACACAAAAATAACACACAAAAGACTGTTTTAAATTCTTAATCAAATAAGCCCTATTGAAACTGTTTTTATGAACACAGTTTATAAAAACTTATAGAAAAACCCTAAAGAAATCTTAAACACTTGAAAAACTATTAAAAACTTGTAAAATCAACTCAAGAGTTCTTGTGGAAGTTCATCAAATGACCCACAATGTTTTCAACCCAAAGTGACCCGTTTTGTACCCTTAACCCAAACACCCCTTTAGGATTTTGAAAACCAATTTTTAAACTGATTAAGAAAGGTTTTAAGCAAAATCTTGTGAAAACAGATTATGACCAACTATGTTAAGCACAAAATAAGCCAAAAGCAACACTAAATAAGTAGTTAAATAAGCAAGCAAGATATAAGCAGATACAAAGCAAAAATAGGCAGTTTTGCATAAAGACTTAAACAAAGCACTTAACAAGCAAACAACAAACAAAAACAACTAAAATAAGCAAGATTAGCAATAATAAGCTAAAAATAAGCTAAGCTACAGTAAACATAAGCAAAATTTTAAAAAGAGGGTGTACCTTATCCCTTGCTCAAACATGGAATAATACAACCTAAATAAGCTCTATGACCTACCCAGCTTAAAAAATAAGCATTCTAAAAACCCATAAGCTCTTCCTGATTTAGCTTATATTCCTTTAAGCTCAGCTGATTTAAGAGGTGAACCCCTTTTTTTGTGATTTTTGATTTTTTAGGACAATATTTAAAATAGTCTTTTGTATAATCTGTTAATGACTTAAAAGCTTTTACAAGAGTTTAACAATGGTGTGTAAAAGACAAGTAAACTTAAATGACAATATTTAAGGAAAATTGAAATTTCATTAACTTAAGAAAAGGTTACAATGCAAGTATTAAAATGACAGATATTAAAAAGACAGCTAACTTAAAATACAATGTATTAAAAGATGGACAAACTTTGTTTACAAGCTTTTGATTTATATAAAAATTCGACCAAAAAAACAATGAGGCTATACTATGCTATTTATACTAAAACCCTAATGTCTTGAGCTCTTCATGTGTGTTTGTTGTGTTTTCTCTGTGAGGGAGATGTCCAAAGCAATCTTGGCCTTCAATTCTTTCTTTGTGCCCAATCCCATCAATCTTGTCCCTTCATTTCTTTGGCCAATGGGATTTTCAGGGATTGCCAAAGTGGCAAGAGCCCATGTGGGGTGTGGGGTGATGGAGAGTGACAGGTTTGGCTAGGGTGAACAGTAAACGAGGAGGAGGGGACAGGGATAATGAACAGTGGGTCAGGTTTGTATGTGGCGGGAAATTTTTTTATAAGGGGCAGGGTACAAGTTTGTAATAATGGCAAGAATAGTCCCCCACTTTGTATAAGGTGTTTTCATAGTAAGTCCAATGTGGTGATAACTTTGCTGACTTGGCAGAAATGGTCCCTTATTGTGTAGTGTATGTTTGCAAATTCAGTCCTTGGTGGTGATGAGGAGTTTGGGACTTAGGCAGAAATGGTCCTCAAGGTTATATGGGCTAATGGCTGTTAAGTATGATTTGGGCCATATTTCACAGTTGGGCCGGTTATGATTAATAAAGGGAATTTGGGCTTAGTAGTCTTTATAATATGTGTAAATGGGCTGACCCGACCCACTAGATGGGTACGGTGGGCCCATTTAACATTTCTTTGGTTACGACTTCAGCTTTGACCGTTGACTTCTTGGGTTTGACTTTGCTCTGTCTTTTGTTGACTTTGGCTTTGGTTTGACTTTGTCTTTTCACGCCTTTCCATTCCGTGCTCGGTTTTGTCCGTTTTTGCTTAATTTTTTGTCTTTTTCTCGGATATCCGTTTCCTGCACAAGATAAATGAAAACATACAAATACAAAGTATTTTTGGTAGTTTTTTGGTCATTTAAGTCCGATTTTAGTGGAAAAGGGTATGTGTAATTAAGCACATACCAAGTATTCTGATGATGAAGATGCAGATGGAACCAACCATGCTGAAGATGCGGATGGAACCAACCATTCAGATCTGAAACTAGTTAAGAGGGGCATAACCAGGCTATATAAGTTTCACAGGGAATATGGCAAACCTGGTGGAATAAAGATCAAGGTAACCTTTGATGCGTTGAATAGGGTATCAGGGTTACACAGAGCACTGTTTTTGAGTTTTTTAGGAGATCTTGTTCGTGAGCACATAGGTTTGAAGATTCTATCCTGGAAGAAGGTGGATAAAGAATCAAGAGATAAACTATGGGATGAAATCACGGTACATATATACTATTTTTTAACCCAGTACTACATAAGTTTATCTATGCATTTACATTATGTGCAACTAATTAACAACATTGTGTTAATCTTTGCAGCGATATTTTGATGTTGACTTGACAGTCAGAAACTTGGTAATGCATCGTCTTGGTAAAATGCTAAGGAATTTCAGAATGAAACTGAGAGAAAAATACATATTGCCCAACCTAAATACACCTTCGAAACTGAATGAACTCCCGGCCAAGTATAGTGCAATTGTGAAAGCAGAAGAATGGGTCGAGTTTGTAAACTACACGACCACCGATGCATACAAGGTTTTAATTAGTCATCTTTATTTAAGTCTATATGTCATTTCATAATAAGCAGCTGTAATCTTCTCAGCAGCTTTAACAATCCAGCAGCATTAACTTTTCCACTGGCAGTCTTAACTTGAACTAGCAGTAGTAACTTTCACTGGCAGCATTAACTCCCACTGGCAGCATTAACTGTATTGCCAGCAGTAGTAAACACTTGGCATATATTTCATTGTAGTTCTCCAGCAGTACTAACTTTATACTAGCAGTACTAAGTTATACTAGCAGTAGTAATATATTAACTAGCAGTACTAACTATGTACTAGCAGTAGTAACATATTTACTCTAGCAGTACTAACCACTTAGTATCTTTTCCTTGAAGATCATCAGCAACACTATCTTTACTTGAGCAGCATTAATCTTTAACAGCATCAAGAAGGCTTTTAATCCCAACACTTGTGATTTTGTGTTTTTAGGAGAAATCAGCTAGAGGTAAAATGGCGCGTTCCAAAAATGTTTATCATCATAAAATGGGACGAGGTGGATATGTTTTTGTGAAAGAGAAAATGGTAAGATTACATAATGTTTGTTTTACAAATTGAGAGACGAGTTTGAGAAATGAATCTGTTTACATTGCACAATTTGCACATTTGCATTTAATACCCTCATATTTTCGTTTATCTTGGTTTAACTTTACATGTGTATGCATTTGATGTTTATTAGATCAAAAATAAAGAAATTAAAGCAGATGAAGAACCCCCGCGTGGTATAATGTGGTTGAAAGGAAGGGTAAACAAAGACGGAGAATTTATAGATGATGAGATTAGATCAGTGGGAGATAAACTTGTAAGTTTGACTACATTCTATTATTATGCTTATTTATATTTAATAGCCTATTTCCCATATTCCATATTGTTTAAGCTGAAAGAAGCTGATTGACACGATCCAGTGGAAGAACCTAGAATCTTGCTGAGTAGGACCTGATCCATGACAGTTTGTTTGGTATGGAAAAGAGGCGTTTATAATAGAGGTGGGAAGTGAGTTACATACAAGAGGGTGAATTTCACTTCCTCGAAGCAGACAAGCAACTGATGAAAGAATTGAGTTACTTCAAACTTAACTTGATAATAAGAGACACGAGCGTCAACAAAAAGATGAATTGGTCAAGAAATTGTCCACCGAGATGACAGAAAAAATGTATTGGTCAATAAATTGTCCATGCGAGACAGAAACAAAGGGAATGCTAGTCAACTGATGAAAAATCAGTTGGTTTGCACAAGGGGTGGGAGTTGAATTGACATCTCAATTGCAAGTAGCCTCAGATTTAAACCATTTTTTATGTTGTTAACAATTTCCTTTTCTAATGCTAACTACCACTGATGCTAATGATAGCAGCACTGACATAAACAATTTAGTATCAATGTATTTCTTAAATAAAATTGCTGTTGACTTCCTCCAATTGCACTTTAGAGTGGATAGACCACAGGTAGTCAAGTTGATTGTACTTTATAAAGGATGCGAGCATTAAAAAGAAGTCAATGGTCTTGTAACTTCGGAAAATTAACAAGAAACAATGGTTTTGATTTTTGAAATTTTACATACATGACTATTGAACCGTGTTTATATGCCCATATATGAACCCTGTTCAAACTTTCCACCTAAGAAAACGCCAAATCCAAAGAAAGAAACGGGTTCTTAAATTCCAAACGCAAGGAATGTGTCACCAACACAAGAACTACCAAACAATATGTATTTCAACTGTAGTCTTGTAATTCTTTTATATTTAAATAATTTCTGATATATACATGCAAAATATTCTTTTTTAGCATCTAAGTGCAAACTGTGGAACTTAAAGAAATCAAATATTGTTGCTTAGGGTACCGTATACAAGTCTGCGGAAAACAAATGCTGCATAACCAATCCCTCCCAAATTATTGCCTACATAAGAAGTCAATTGATTCATCGTTTAGAAGAATGCAGCATAGCAACCGACGTATGAAATAAGGTTAACAAACAGTTACGGATGACGCATGTGGTTTCTTGCATGGCCAAAGAATCACTTTGTTCTTTATGGAGGAGGTACTACATGTGGTTTTTTTTCAACCTACATATATATAATTCTTCATGTTTAATTCAATGTTTGATACAAGCATTTTTTGTTTACGGCAGGTTATACCACCAACTACGATACAAAAGATTAGTGATGACAATTACCAAAATTACAATCGAAGCGTAAAAGTTATGTCTCTCGTGAAACCATGCAACGGCAAGCTAGGACGGGGAAGAGTCATAAGTCTTTAAATTAAGGTAGTTGAGAATTTGATTATGTATGACATTACAATTGTATATTTGGTTCAGTTATATACATTCGAGTTTTATTCAATTTGAAATTGCTTTTTGTTTTTAATTCTGTTATATATATATATATATATATATATATATATATAGTTATGATCAAATAAGAAGTTTTCTTAAAATAAGAAGGATAAGAAGTAACTATAATCGCATATTCGAGATGCACCGACTTAAATTTGATGCATCTCTATAATCTTATATGCATTATAACGCATCATAATGTGTTTTCTAGCTTTTAATTAACTGCATATACGTATATTAGATGCATTTCATTTTTTATCTTGTTTTTTGTTCCTCTGCATGTGTTGAAATCATGAAAATCAATTTGCACCATCTACACATCAAATTAATTTTCAAAACTCAAAATGATGCATCTACATGAATAGAAATGCATCTAATGCAAGTCGTGCATCTCAAATGTGTAGTTTTAGTCCACTTCCACCACTTCTTATTTTAATTTAACTCTCACTGGATCCCTACCTATATCTATAATATATATATATATATATATATATATATATATATATATATATATAATGACACAAATTATTGATTTGTTATATGTGACTAAAAGATGCTCTTACATAATATGGTCACGCTTATCAACATTATTGTCACTCTTTATTTAATTCGATGTGTGACTAAATATAACAAAACGCCAACACAAACAAAAATTCTTTGACAATTGGATGAACAATAGTCACACAAAATACACATACACTGACTTTAAACAACATAAGTCAAGAGTCAGTAGGAGGATGGGGGGGGGGGGGGTTGTACACTTAATAAACACTTTGGCCTCTTTGGGGTTAACTTGTATGTACCTAATTTAAAAAAAACATGCTTTTTGTGTGACTAAATACTAAAACCTCCACACAAAACATAAAATCCATGTGACCATCTAATGAACAATTAGTCGACACAAAATAAAAAAACAAACCCATCACTGACTTTAAAAACAACTATGGTCACACTTATTAACTACTTTTTGCCACTTTTGGTTAACTTGTATGTGACTAAATTAAAAAAAACATAATTGTGTGACTAAATATTACAAAACACCACACAAACTTAAAATTTATGTGACCATTAGATGAACAATAGTCACAAAACTAAGACAAAACAAAATTACACTCACTTGACTTTAAACAACATATTGGTCACACTTATTAACACTTTTCGCCAACTTTTGTTAACTTGTATGTGACAAATGCCCAAAAAAAAAAGCCATGCTTTGTGTGACTAAATATTACAAAAGGTCACACAAACATAAAATTCATGTGACCATTGGATGAACAATAGTCACATAAAATACACATTTACTGATTTTAAAAAGCATATGGTCCACACTTAATTAAACACTTTGACCAACTTTTTACTTCAAAATTATGATGTGGGACTAGCTCCAAAAAAAAAAACAACACCCGTGTGATTTACTAAATCAAGGCACAAACATTACATTTATTATATATTCATGTGCCACAGACCAGAATAGTCACACAAATACACAATGTAACTTGAATAAACATCTCAAATGTTACATAAATTATATTTATGTCACAAAGGACACAAATAGTCACTCTCAAAAAATCATTCGTGTGACTAAAAGTGTGTACGGTCACTAATACTAATTAATCCAACAAAACTTGTGCCTATTTTGTCACACAATAATTCGCGTTATTGGTCCACCATCTTTTTCAATGAAAAAGGCCACGAACTCAACAATGTCACTGTAGAACACCTACGGTGGCGCGATCTTTGGTGACAAACACCCAAAAAACGTGTGTGACTATATGCATATTATCACACATTTTTGGAGTAACCAATACCACTTTTTGTACCAGTGTAAACATTAAGAAGCTGCTCATCTAAGACGCATTATATCCATATATACAAGCCAACTTATGTACTTATTTTCAAGAACCATAATATGAAAAACATGTACATAATTTTTTATAGAAACCCACTATTGGTTCATGTACTGCAACATCCAAGGGGGCGAGACTTTTGATGGTTGGGCTCCTGGAATTTCTTCTACTACTCCATCTCCTTCTGCGTGACATGGAGTAATGCATTGCATATAAATATACTAAAAAGTATATATTCAGACGACGCGCGTCGAGCGCGCGAGGAGCGAGCCCTTTTTTAGTAGACACTCACACCAATTAATTAAAAACTAGTCAATTCTTTTGCATTTGTTATACAGCCCCATCAAACTAAACTCGCCTATATGGAAAGTGTCAAATATTTACGCTTACCTTTGAAAATATAACATTTATATAAATATAATTTTTGTAAACGTATTCAATAATTAACTACACTTAGCTGTTTTCCCAAGTTTGAAAATGTAGACATCATGTGTTGACTGGGAGTCCAACCCATTTTGACCTATAGATAACATTGGTCTTGTGTTTACAAGAACTCATTTTCATCAGCTAGCCAACAACTATATGTTTTGTGGCCTCTAACGTTAGAGTTTCCATTTTAGCATTTCATATTGGGGATGTGCTATCATTCAAAACCAAAAACAAAAATTGAGATGCACAAGTATGATAGTTCGATTCTTAAAAAAATATATAGCAATCAATTCATTTTGTGGATATTCACATGCATACTCAGATTACTAAAAAATTGTTATTTTCTTTTCCACATGGAGGCTCGGGGTATCATAGCAAAACATTTATAAGATAATAACAATTTTTTTAAATCCGAGTTAATATTTATATATAAAATGATTAAGGGAGCTAGATGGGAACCTGATGTATATCAAGATGAACATGCTATCTGGGTTTAGAGAGAAGCTCTAGCGCGTACTGTAGAGTATATTGTACAGGTCTTTCTTCTATTTCCTTTACCTTATAGTTTTTACAAGAAGATAGCATAAATCATTTGTTCTTATTACTACGCTCTTTGTCCATTAAAAAAAACTACAACGTTAAGCAAATTTGAAAATAGCAATATAGTTAACGTTAAAGAGTCGTTAACAGTATTGCAATTCACATAATCTAAAAAGTAAATAGCACTTTGCTTGCAAAGTCTAACGACAAAAGACAAACAAAAAATAACATTAATTTGTTTCAAGTCAACATAAGCTTAGATAATTTCATTCATCAAAATCAAATCAATGTTAACAATTCAAACAGTGTAAATAAAAAAGGCAATGCTTTCTGTGTTCCTAAATTTAAACAATCTAATAGTCGCACAAACAACACAAATTAAAGTTATAACATGTCACAAAAGTTACATCACATATTATAGATACATTTGAACACATTCTCTAATAACTATAACCTATTTTCTGATTCTAAATATTCATGTATTTTATAGGTGTTAACCTCAACCTAGACAATTTTAGCAAAGTTGTATCAGTCTCCATTGTTTCAGACATCACATTACACCTTTTTAACTTTACGCTCAAATAACTAGGTTGTTGCAACAAAACTACCCATATCACTATTATATACGACATATAACTAGGTTGTTGCAACAAGTCACCAAAGTTACATCAACATATTATAGATTTATAGATATATTTAAGCACATTCTCTAATAATCATAATATGATTTTCCATTCTATAAATTCAAGTATCTTATAGGTGTTCACCTCAACCTAGACTATTTTAGCAAGCCAGTATCAGTAATGTTTGGGACATCACATTAAATCTTTTTAACCTTACACTTATATAGGGGTGTTTGTTTAAGCAATGTGGGCTTATGAGCTTATTTGATTTCAGCGTATATCTCATAAGCCTCAATTTTCCAACTTATTTTGAGACTTATAGACTTATATGGG
Organism: Tanacetum coccineum; assembly: GCA_026074375.1. Classification (NCBI taxonomy): domain Eukaryota; kingdom Viridiplantae; phylum Streptophyta; class Magnoliopsida; order Asterales; family Asteraceae; genus Tanacetum; species Tanacetum coccineum. Next base: position 3,992 of record BQNB010142111.1, on the reverse strand, counting down.
TTTATCATATCATATTAAACTTACATAAGCCCACAAATCTCAAAAAATCCAGAATATTGAGGCTTATGAAATATAAGCCAAAAAACAAATAAGCGTATAATCCACATATAAGCTTAAACAAACACCCTTTATATCTAAAATAATCATCAGATTGGTTTCAAGCCAACATAACACCTATCCATTTCATTGTAAAATATAATTATCAAGCTTCTATAACACAACTAATTAACATAAACCTCACAGGAATATATGATATTCAAATAACTTCACATTTAACAATCAACAAATACAAATAAAAACAATTATAAAAATAAGAAAAAACTTACATCCTAAGATGAAATCTTCAACCAGCTAGGTGGGGTCCTCTTGTATGGTTTTGTATACACATTTTAATATATGCATATCATGTGAAATGAAAACAGTCATACCTGGTGTGGGGGTCAAGGTGGTGAAGGTGGCGCAGTGGTGGTGTGGTCGGGCCGTGACGGCGGGAGTAGCTAGATCTGCAAGTGTGTGTGGTTTTTTTATCAAGTGTGGGTGAGAAAGGATGGGAACTCAGATTCGATTTTTGGTGAAAACATTTAGTGGGATAAAGTAATTAGAGGGAGGGAGTATCAATTTTTTGTTGAAAAGAATTTAGCTAAGACCTATCTTAGCTAAACGGTGTTTTAAATTTTATGATAAAAAATTTATTAAGTATTTATTGGAAAAATAATTAAATTAAAAGTTTATAATTAAGAATATTACGTTAAAATATTAGCTTTAAAAATAAATTAATTAAAGATTTTAAATATTTCGTTTATAATCATACTTGACCATGTATATCAAAACGTTTTAATAATTCTTACGATATAATCATACTTGACTAGTTATGCAAAAGCATAGGGTATGGTTTTAGATCATGAGTCATACCTAGACATGCAAATATGCTCTATTATAACCTTCT
>BQNB010142110.1:0-17178 GCA_026074375.1 Tanacetum coccineum | reverse complement strand
TGCTTATAGACCATTCTTACTATATATTTTATATTTTATTATATTATATGTATTTTAAGGTATAGTCTGAGCGGATCAGCTAAAGGAAAACGTTCACACTATTCATGTAGGATGTCAAACCTGCGGAGGAGCTTATCTCGACAATGAGTGTCCTCAAAACGAAGAGGTTAAGAGTGTTGAAAAGGTTAAGTAAGGCAAGTTTGGATGTTCTTCCCCTTTCAGCAATGAAGCTAAATATCGTGTAGGCCCGCCTGGATACTATACACACATTGACAATCGCTCGCCATTTGGAGAAAAAAGGCCCAGCTTGGAGGAGCTTATGAGCAAGCACCTAGAGGAGTCAATACGAAAAAGAGCTGATATGGAAGAATGGGTGAAGAAACTTCAAGAAAATACGAAGATTAACACTCGGAATCAAAGCGCCTCTTTTAAAAAATCTGGAAACCCAAATCGAGCAACTAACAAAGGAGTTTCATGAAAAAACTCCTAGTGAAGTAAATAATTCATCATTCGGCCAATGCAAGGCAGTTTACGCCAACAAAGAGGCACCACTTGACAATACAATTAACGAACCCCACGAAGTATCTTTCGTTTATGATAATAGCATATAGGTGGCTCAAGAGAAAGGTGTATCATCAAGAGTCTTTCCATGCCAACTACCACCAAAAGAGTTGAATCCAAGAAATTTCACTCTTCCCTGCACTATTAGAAGTTTAAAATTTTATGCTATGGCAGATTTAGGTGCAAGTGTTAATGTCATACCCAAATCCATGTTTGAACATCTAAAATTAGCTAGACTTAAGAAAACCGACATGATAGTTGAAATGGCTGATATGACAAAGAGGGCCCCTATAGGAATAGTTGAGAACGTCCTTGTTAAGATCGATAAGTTTTTATTCCCATCAGATTTTGTGGTTATAGATATGTTAAACACACGTAATGAAACCATGATTCTTGGGAGACCATTCCTAGCAACCATCCACGCCGAGAACAATGTTTTAATAAAGAAATATCTTTAGGAATTAGGGATGACAGGGTTACCTTCGATATGGACAAGAAAATTCATAATTTCACGACCCTTGTAGGAAAGGTTTATATGATAAAATCAATTCATAACAATGAACCTTCTACTAGTAGTAATGCACCGACAGATAAGTCCTCACATTTTAAGAAATCTGACAACTTGCATAATGAAAACAACTATGATAATTATATGCAGGAACGAAGTAGGAAGAAGACAAGGATGCTTAAATCTGACACAAACATCCTTAGCGCACACTTCTGCAAACATGTTAAGCAAATTTGCAATGGAATACTCAAGGTTTGGCCCAAATGAGACCTAACCATGAAGGTATGTAACGGGGGAAATGAAATCTATGGGATGGATGAAGAAGGAATTTTGAAAATTTGGTACTGTTACCTTGATGGTGATAGAAAAAGCATAAAAGGGGGTGGTTTATCATTTCCCGAATTCCTCTTAGTAAGGTACGGAGAAGCCTAGGGCAATGATTTAATTATGGACAATAGGTATGCAGAATGATGCAATGAAAACTCGAGCCCAAACACGCCCACTTTGAATTTTACTTCGGTCCAAGAGGATTGAAAACCTAGACCAAAGGACTATCCTTTCAAGGATTGGTTATTAACAAAGGTAGGACACACAGACGTAAGTGAGCCTGTAAAGAAAGCCCTACTAAAAACATGGCTAATTGATTGTTTTTAAGAAGAGCTAGGGAAAGACCCGCAATCAAGGAGTTTTAATGACTACAAGTGGATGTTCGATTTAAAAATCAACTAACTAGCCGACGAGTATGAACTAGGGATAGGAAAAAAGGACATATGCTCGATGGTATATGGGAAAATTGCAAGAAAGTACAAGGAGATAATACATATTGGTGGCACGATCATGGTTTAAAAGAAAATGAAAGACAAGAAAGCGGTTTAGTCATGGAAGAATATGCTCCGCCTAAGGTACATGTAGAAACTTTTGAAGTAAAAAGATACTCATTTGATAGTGGACAAAGTTTCATTTGTGTTAACAAAGAAAAAGGAGATGCTTTACCATTAGGAAGAGAGAACGAATCAACGTTTAGGGAAATGATCCGAAAAGAAGTAAAGGTTCAAAGAAAGACGTAGAACGTCTTGAGTCTAACTTAAAGACTCGTTAATAAACAAAAGTGCTTGTCGGGAGACAACCCGTATTTAATTCAATTTTCTGCATTTTAGTCGGTTTGTTTGTTTCCTTACTTGATTAGCAGGTTCTTACAGCAAGGAATTAGAATTCGAGGTCAATTCAACTCGTTTTTGTGTGGTAAAAAGTTTTCTGTATAGGCGTAACCACTTTGGTTACACCATAACAGATGTATATATGGTGTAACCTCCTGTCTGAGTTACACCGTAACCTCTTGTCTGAGTTACGCCATAACCTTTCTTAAGTCAAAACTTTCAAAATTTTACAATCACATGATTACGGCATAATCAAACTCATTATTATGCCGTAATCCCTTTCTGAAAACCTAAAATTTGGTTTGAAACTTTTACAAAACCTTGTATAATTAAATGAAATTTGTGGGTATGTTCTCTGGAAGCCCTCACGAGACTTCACTCGTCCACTTAGGCCACCAAGTGGTTTAAAAGGCTTGTTGCATATGCTAAATTCAACCGTGATTCCTACAAAAGTGAGTTAGGTTTTCTTGTATATTTATATTTTGAACGTTTAATGCTTTTTGTTGTCTAGTGATTTCAAGGGATATGAGTTTGCTCAGGATTTGAGTCAAGAGATGGTCTCTTGCTATTATCATTCGAAGAACAGAGCAATGCTCAGGGGAGTCTTTTGTTCTAATTCTACTCTTATTCTTATAATTTCATTTCCTTATATGTATAATAGGGACATTGTACAAACCAAGTAGGGGAATGGGAGTAGAATTACCACTTAACCTATATTTGCCTTCGATTTTCTAGTTTTCTTTGAAACTTTGTGCCAATTTTAAAAAATTTTGACATGTTTTTCTCACTAAACTAGAATGAATCTTTGTTGAGCGCACTATTACCCTTTAATTCAATTGGTGTGGTTAGGCCTAATGATTCCATTTTCATCTATTATACTAAAATCCACCAAAATATGAGTGTGTCGGTAGTATTGTAGACTTTAGAACTTGGCCTGTACATTATTTCGAGACCTAATTAATTAGTAAGAATAGACAGTTCGAGAAGGCAACATCTTAGGAATTCACCCAAACAGCCTATGTGTGTGTTTATTGACTTGTTACATTGATTTATCGACCTCCAGTGTAAAACACTTTGTTGCACTCATATTTAGTGCAAGATACCCCTAGATCACCTTGTCAAGCCAATCCTTGTTTAAACCCTTTATGTTTATGTATGGTTACTCCATTTCGCCTTAGCCAACCCTGTAGTCTAAATTTTCTTTATGTTGAAATATCTGGCTACTTAAGTCCATGGTTCAGGGATATGGGTTTGGAAATTTTGTGCATTCGTGGAAGACTTATCATTAATGATCTATAAAGACCCCCAGATATCAGCACTTTTGATATTGTTCATCTCAAATGGGGGGATATGTGTATTGTATCACATGCTGCAGGGGAAATAATAAAAAGATATAAACCTCTGTAGCATATACATGTTGGTTATGTGTTATAAAACCAATAAAGTGTTCAAAATTATAAAGATGGTACAACTATAAACCATCTGTATGATTGTGAAGAATGAAGCTAGTAGCCCATTATTGATCAAATTTTTGGACTTAGATACTTGGGCTTATGGAGGGACGGTAGCTGGTTATGACAACTTTAGATTACTTTAGACTATTTGTTTTGTGTTTTTATTTAACAACAATTAAATATCCTATATCTTTATCCTACCCTTTATCATTCTACAATCTAACCTTTGGTTTTGCTCGAATGAGGGAGTGAGCAATCATACATATCTCATCCGTCGTTATAGATGTGTATGTGTGGTTTTATCACCCTTGTTGGTGTAGCGCTTTTTGTTTAGATTGCAATTTAAGAATGATTCACCCTGTTACGCCAATGTGTCACCTTTGTTGCCTTTAAGAGCTGTTTAGACCCTAATTCTAGCTGGTGGAGATTTGTTTACTTTCTAAGCCTATGATACAATACATGATATGACAGTGCAGTTGAGTGATCACCCCGAAAAATGAAACACTTAGACTAGAATGAGAGTTGAGTGATTTTTAATCCCTTTTTTCGTGAGGTGTTTGGCTTTGATGTTTCTAGCATAACTAAATTATGAATTCATTTCTCTGAGTTAAATTAGGGAAATCTTTTTATAAATTATTCTAACAGTCCTACTTGAGGGCAAGTAGAAGTTAAGTGGGGGGATATTTGATAACAACAAATACTTAATACTTTTTAGTATCAAATTCCCTATGAAAATGCTTGTAATTATGTTATAAATGTCTGAAAACACTACTTAATCACTTATATTTAGTTTTCAGGAAAAATACGAGCATTGGAGCAAGAGACACGAGATTTGGACGTGGAAATAAAGCAAAGAAGTTAAGTCAAGGCTAGTTACAGCGTAACCTCCTCGCAGGAGTTACACCGTAACCATGATTAATAAAGAAATGAGTCAGCACCAAGATTTATGGCGTAAACACTCCATCATAGTTACGCCATAACCAACATCGTCAAAGAGGATGATTTATCAGAGTCATTATTACGACCTAACATTAACGCTTGAGTTACGCCATAACACAATTTAAGCCTGGAGAATGGAAGCCTACGTAAGCAAGGTTACGACGTAACACTTACATACCCGTTATGCCGTAACACTTTCAATACTTATAAATAGAGCCCTCATTCGGCACTATCAGCATCACTCCTTCCACCATAGTACCAAAAAGCGAACAAGGCTTCCAAAACATGAAGAGATCCACCAGAAGTCCAAGGGAAACATCACTAAACTATATTTTTGTATTTAATCATTCAAAACGCATATGGTAAGGATTATGAGTTTTCTATCCAAGATTTCCTTCATTAATTCTTGTTGTACTATTACCATGAGCGGTTAAGCACTTCTAGTGCTGACCTAGCTATGTATTTACCATTGTTGTGTTGAATATTTTCTGTTTAATTATGGTTTTATTAGATATCCTTATAGCTTGTCATTGATCCCGCGGTTTTAGTAGTGTTAAGGGTGGCTTAGATCCTGTTAGTTTTGTCATTAGGCGGACTAGTTGAACATGAGATTAGCAGGGTACTATGGTAGATTAACACATATCCCTAGTGTAGGAATTAACCTGATTACCGCCTTTGTCGCATTAAACATTTAAAAAGTACAGGAACTCTTTTAGAGAGGGTAAATAATCTATATAGGTTATAGAACTGGTCTTAAGGATTGTTAAGGATTAATCACTACAACTTGGATGCCCTACCTTTCTTAATTACAGGGGATTTGGGATCACAGGAAGTATAGGACAAACCTCAAATGCCAATTCGGGTCTGTCGATATTAGATCCACTAATAAAACAAGTAATTAGACATTGCACAGGAAAATATAATCATAGCAATAGTAATGAAATGGCTAGGCTAGCACGCCTTTCTCCCTGATCACTTCTTTCTAATTTAATTTTTGCATTTACTTTCTTGTAGTTTCAAAATTAATTTAAAATCCATTTTCAATCTTGACACATTTCAAATTAGAACTAATTACAACGAGCTCTTGGGACGACCTCGGATTTACCAACTACTGCACTACTTACGACCGAGTTCTCTGCCCGTTAGTGCATGTATCGGTAGACGAGTTTTATAAATTTATAACTTGGCAAATAATTATTTAAAACAATTTACGCATCATGAGGCTACATGAGTAAATGGTCCCTAACAACCCTAATTTCAAGCAAATCATCCCCTGATTTCACTCCTAATTCCAAATCCTTTTAACAATTGTGTTTTAGCATTATAATCTCTGATTATCTTTTCTATAAACCTCTTTTTACTAGGATCTTGGGTCGTGTTTGATTGTTATGGTTTTGATTTTAATATTCTTTTTTAGGGTTTTACTAATCTCAACTCGTCTTTGTTTATGTTTTGTTCTTTACTGAGCGCACCTTCATATTTGTGTTAATTGATTGATTCTGCTTAACCTAAGTTCACTATTACTGATCTCAAACGTAGCGTGTACACTCAAAATCCTAGGTTTGTGATCTGACGTGTATGTGTATGAGGTACATACTGTTTGGAAGTTTGTTGCTGGTATTCAATTAGGGCTTTTATTCTGGGTGTTTCTTTGTTGCTAACTGGGTTATTGTTGTTGTTAGTGTGGTACTGTTGTTATTGGTCTTCATAGGTAGTTTATGTGTCGGGTATGGAACGAGGTTTTTTAAGTTAGAAGAGGGGTGGGGAAGGGAGAGGCGTGAAGGAGAAACAACATGGCTTGGCTAATGTTAGTAATGGTTCAGTGAATGAATCTGGGAATGGTGATGTTAATGAACACCAGAATGTGGGCTAGAATCATCTTCTAATGTATTGAAGAATATGACCGTGAATAAGGATGAAGTTGCTAATGTCAACGTAACATCTGGTATTGATGGTTATTTGGCTATCGCTGGGCATGATAATCTGCATGATGAGAATGCTGGGCAAACACCAAATTATGCTAATTTATTTACTGGTGAATCGACTAGGAAAAGTGTGAATTTTTGCACTTTAATCACACCGATTGGAAACGGGATTGATGTGGCTGTCTCGGTAGAGTCTATTAGAGTTATTAGCACACGGTTTGTTAATACGGCAAATGGTTTCTTTTTAGGAAAGCGGGTGGCTTACCCCGTTGTTGCTAACTATGTTAGGAACACTTTGGGTAAATATGGACTAGTTAAATCAATGCTTAACTCGTCTACCGAGTTATTCCTTTTCCAGTTTAGCTCTATGGATGGTTTTGGACTTAATGCTTGAAAACGGGTCTTGGTTTATTCGTAATAATCCACTTATTCTTAAAAAGTGGGATCTAGATGTGAACTTATTGAAAGAATATGTTGTTAATGTTCTAGTTTTGGTTAAACTCTATGGTGTCCCTGTGACGGTATTTAACAAGGATGGTTTGAGTGTTATTGCCACTAAACTTGGTACTCCTTTAATGCTTGATTCTTATACACCTGACATGTGCATGCAATCATGAGGTAGGTCAAGCTAGGCTAGAGCTATGATTGAGTTTCGGGCTGATGTGGAATTAAAAGATACTATCGTGGTGGTTATGCCTAAATTTTTAGGGAGGGGTTCTATACGTGTACTATTCGAGTTGAGTATGAGTGGAAACCTCTCAGGTGTGAGTGTTGTAAGGTTTTTGGTTATATTCAGGATGAGTGTCCCAAGAATTTAAGGTTCGGATGTGGCAAAAAAATCAAAGATTCCTAACCAAGCTCCTAGAGTTGTTCCAGTTGGTCCTAAGGTGGGATTTAAACCAGTAAAACAACTTTATAGACCTGTTTCCAAGAAGAATAATGTCAACACTGGTGGTAATAAGAAGAAAGATGTAGAGTCTACAAAAGAGGTTAATAATCCAAACCTATTTGATGTGCTTAATTTGGTTGAAAATGATGTCAAGTTAGGTTCAAACAAGGGGTAGGGGATCCTCATTTTGGAATGTGGGATCTAGTAGTATTAGTACTACACCTATTGTTGAAAAAATTAATAAGCTTAAAAAACTTATTATTCATGGGAAAATTACACTTATGGATGATGAGGGTAAACCTTTGAAAAAGGTGGCTTATCTGGGTGATCATGATAGTGAGGATAAAGTTGCACCAGTTGATCATGAAATGACAAGTTTTCTGGCTTCAGAGAGGTTTGGCTTTGGTAATAATAGTTTGCTGGAGCAATGGAGGGATACTTATGAGAATGCTGATTATGACTACGACTCATACGATGATGATATGTATGAAGGCAAGGAAATTCCTGACAATATGCAATCTATATGCGATAATTTGGATATCAAGTTACAATGTCGCAAGAAGAAATAGATTTCTTGAAATGTGTGAGTCATTTGTAGTCTAGTCACTTTGTGTTCCTTCCTTTGAGGAAGTAGGTTTCTTATGTAACGGGCGGAGATGTAGGATTCACCCTCATCCATTGTACTTAACTGTTTTTTTGGAGTAATAAAATTTACCAGGGAAACTAGGATTCACCCTCATCCATTGTACTTAACTATTTTTTGAAGTAATAAAATTTACCAGGGAAACCCTTTACCCAAAAAAATTTAACATATTAGACTAGTAATATTACATGAGTCATGCAGCAAATAGTGCATATAATTTACGTAAACATAAATAGGATTTGTGTACCTTTTAGCTAATTGCAAACAAACAACGATAGCTTATGAACACATGTATGTGTTCTTTGAAGTACACGAAACCTAAACAATTTACCAAAGTAGATAACCTCTATAAATTGCTCACACTACACGTCACTAAGATATGCTAGAATGATAGTGCTAGCTTCATGAATTAAATAATTAATTACAATTAAGTCACATCTCTAATGCTACATCTGACGGTTCAGATCTGTGCCTATTATTTTCTACTTTAAAGTGTATATCATAATAAGGCTCCCCTATATATATATATATATATATATATATATATATATATATATATAACAAATATATGGGGCTAATTGTGAGTGTATAAATATGATTTAGTGACTGTATGCCACCTCAACGATGACATGGCACACATAAAATTTAATTTCAAAATTCATCATGTTGATATCTTTAGATTTTCAAAAATATATTTCAAGATATACTCCATAATTAGATTTGATAACAATCAATGAGTTGTGGAAATCCTTTTTAAAATATATCTATTCCTTACAATCAGATTTCCTACTACAATATATATCCATATATACTTGTGATTTTGCGTTTTATTGAGGACTTCATTCAAATTGTTACTCACTTCTACAAGGAAACCAGGGACATGCCTTATAACTATGTGGGGTAATCCTTTATATCTATACACATATTCTAAATTTTTTTTCTCATTATTCACTTTGTTATATAGCCGAATGTATATAAATAATTATTTGATCTTGTGTATGCATATGTCGTTCCACAGGATCAGTTCAATAATAAGCTTAGCCGAGCACAAAAAATAAAATATGGAAGAACTCTAATTGAATTATCTCTTCTCATCGTTTCTGGTATAAATTCAGCGCTACTTTTAACTCAGTACCAACATATAGTCTATTGTTAATAAATTATTTGATATCGCGGGTCTTGCGAACTCGCGAAGAGTTTTACAAGCCCCTAGGCAGTGTACCTAATCGTTGTAGTGTAGTATAGGTAAAACTTGGGGTTTGTTATCATTCTTTAGGGGAATAGGTTGGGAAGGCTCAAGCATGGTCTAATAGAATTCTACGAGGTTAAGGGAAGATTCTTTTTGTATTTTTATTTTATAGAAAGTAGGTAAAATCATTGGTTTAAGAGGTTGGTTGGTTTGTTTTAGCTAATTACACTAAATATAATCTAAACTACTAGTGATAACTTTATGATAAATAAATGTATTTACCCAATCATGCACTACCCCTCAGATTGCTTCTCTTAGATCTGTTGCCTTGTCACACTTATGATGATCTGTGTAGGTATTTCCTAAAGTATGAATGAATTACACGAAAACGCCGTCTACGTAATACGCTCTTAGAGCAACGCACAAGTAAGGTAGTATGAAGACTATTACAAGGCCCCTATGAACATATTAAATGCATGTGAAATATCCTAAGAGGGATCAACTAGAATTAGGGTAAGGTAGTATAAAGATTGTTACCACTGGTATCCTTTCTACACACTCGCGTTTCTCTAGACATATCAACATCGATATAGACAAAAGTTGGTTTTCTAAAGCCTAACGCGCACATCCATCATAAGAAGCAACATCAAAAGGATCTACAACCTAAGTTTCATGCAATCATAAGTAAATACAAAAGAAGGTTTAGCCTAGCAAGTTATAAAGAAAGCAAGAACATAGATCAATCATGCAACACATACACATATTGAATGATTAATGATAACACTCTTACTTGATTAAAACATAGATCAAAGGTAGTTACAATAGGGTTTTGAGGCCTTAAGAACGACCCTTGAAGCTGCTACAATCACTAGGGTTCGTCTCCTAAAAGTTATGAAAAGTTACACACTTAAAACCCTAAAAACGAGTTTGTATATATAGAAAATCAAGCGTGATGGCGTCGCAAAGTTCCAAATGTCGTCGTGCCATCATTGACTTATAGGGTTTCTTCAGCCGTACCAGTTGAGACGCCGCCGTGATAATCCTGATGTCGTCGCCTTGAGTCTTTTGACGCCGTCGCAAGGAATTGCGACGCCGTCTCTAGCCACTGTTTGAATTTTCTTTAAGAGAGTTGGTGTAGGTCTGTAATCTTGTCCGTTTCTTCTCCAAGTGAGCCCAAGTCACGTGTATTTCCTCTAAATGTCATCCAAGTGCTAAAAACCTAAAAACAAACGATTAAACATGTAATCTGGGCATATTTGCATGATTTAGAGGGTTAAATGGCCTCGAAATAGTGTATAAAATGACGCCTTATCAAATACCCCTACACTTAGGATTTGCTTGTCCTCAAGCAAATGGGCTTTTCTACCTAGACAATAACAATTTTTTGGGGGCATTTAACCTACTCTTTAAATATATTTTACAACACAACCTTCTAGACCTCGTAATTAACAGCACGGAAAGTATACACTAGCACTTCACATAAGTGTTTGGATTCTCTCTTTCACTCGGGTGTATAATAAATTATAACAATATGGAAATGGAAAATTTAACACTCATTACCTGTCGTAGCATACATATTACCATAGGCTTGGTAAAGGATCAAACCTCCACCGCTAGGCGCAAGTACTAGTCATTACTTTCAAAGAGGGCTTTTAAAGGGTTGTGATGCGTAGGTGTAAGATAACATTAATGGAAACGAAAACGGATGGGATATATTTGGGTGCATTTTGGGTTAATTTAGGGTGAAAGGGTTAGCTAATTATTTATAAGAATACACGCTGATTTGGTTGCTAAGCCAAGACTCGGACAAAATATACAAACTCTATAAAACTCTACACCAATCTCTTTCTTTTTCTTTTCTTGACTCTATGATAGACATAAACATACATAAATGGTAGCCCGTACATTTTTTTACATTTTTTTATATACACTTTTGCCATGCGATTGCTTAAACATATAATACATCATGAGGGTTTATAAATACACCCCTACATTTGAACTTTTACATACTCGATTATTTACAATCTAACTAATGACCCGATTTGAGGTGGATCAAAATAACATGGAGCTTGTTGAGCTCTATTGGGGGTAATGAATTACTTCTTCCCCAATTCTTCATAAGATGAATACTACCATGAATCCCAATCGTCCCAAAACTGTATTTACAAGGATAAGGACTTAGCAACCGTGTACTCAAATAATTAACTTGGGTTAAAACAATAATGTACTAAAGGCGAGTACATACAAGGTAGGCTAAGGCAATTTGGGTGTAACAATTGGTTTCAAGGGTGACAATGCTCTTCATTAATAGTCCGGCTTAACCAGAAAATTACGAGAACCGTGAAAAAGGATAGGCTCGGAGGGGTGTACTAGGGGTATCCTGCACTAAAGGTGAATGCATGGCAAGGGTGTGGGATAGTTATATGATCGAGGTGACCAAAATAACAATTACAGGTTTAAAACATGGGTTAATCCTAGTGCCTCTTATCTAGCAAATCCTAGTATTCATTATGCGGTCTCGGGATGCATCACAAAAACAAGTTCTAGAATTTAATATACCACAGATACACTCATATAATTTTAAATCGATACCAATGTTCTAGAAAAGGAGACAAAGACTACACATACACATCCGTAATGACGGAATAGACACATGTGACTGCATTCAAACCTTAACTCGAACAAGCTAAAAGTAAAAACTATCTTAGGTATCAATAATAGATACCCGAATTCCTAATGATCTAAAGGCGAACCTCACATTTTTGGGGTAGAATTCTGAGGGTTTTTGTGCTAGTCGTATAAATTCCTATCCATGAGACGCTATTAATACTTGGTTTTCGTCGGTGTGTGTTATAAAAAAATTTAAATTTTGGTCAAAATTACCTTTTTATGCTATGTTTCGATATATTACCCATCATTTTAAGGAACAAAGCAAATGGCAATTGAAGGAATAGTTTCGAAGGCTTATTTTCCCCCTACACTTAAGTTGAACATTGTCCCCAATGTTCTATAGAAGTACTCGTAAAAACGAATTAAAGGGAAAAGAAAACAAGTGAAAGAAACTAGTACTCCCCTGGTTTTCTCAATAATGGAGAAGAAACATGCGATAACTGGTTAAATCGTCCTCCAAGAATCATCTAATGAAACTTCCTAAGAATTTCCAAGCTTCATCTCATCAAATATAACCTGTAATCAAAGACAAAGAAAACTACACCAAGCGTAAAATCCATGGGATATGATATATACAACGATATTTTTAGGGTTGACTCTAGGAAAGCAGTAAAGATAGGATGAAAGCGATGATATAATTCTAGGTTTTTGTAGGTTTATAAGAAAAATATAAATTTCAGATATTGCACATTTTATTTTTCAAAAATAATAGAAAAAGTTAAATTTTCACAAGACTGGTAGTGATACGCCGTCATGATAAATCGTGATGGTGTCTTTGTGGGTCAGACGACGTCACAAACTTCCCAGACGTCGTCTCCACAGTCTAAGAGAATTTCCAATTCGTTTTTCAAGAAAATTTCCTGCACGCAATCTTATTAGTTGTTTCCTATAGAAAATACTGCATAAAACCTGAGAATCAACCATTATAATCATATGACTCGAAACTGATGTGAATTAATCTAAACAATTTATTCTACATGTTTGAATTTGGTTCTAAAAACCGGATATTTTCCCCTACACTTATTTTATGCAAAATACCTTTGATTGTAAATAAGACAAGGTTACAAATAAAACAAAGCATGATCACACAATCATTCAAACATAATAAAACAAATAATGAAGAATTAAAACACAAGACACTCCTAAATGCGGGAAAGTAAATATTGGGTTGCCTCCCAAAAAGCGCTTTTCTTTATTTACAAGTCTTGTATCTAGACTCGAAGTCATACGTTCAAGTATCATGGAAATGATCCAAGTCAATGATCTCTTTTGGATTCTCTTTTCTAGAAAGTTTTCTAGAGGTGGGGATTGATTAAAAGGTTTTGGTGAATTCTTCACCATCCGGATCAATTATCTTAATCTTAGCATGCCATGCCCCGTCTCCATCTTTGGGTGGCTTGTTCTAATTGATCGGTTTCTCTATTAAGTCTTCCGACTCCCACATGTTTCCCTTAAGGTTTATGGGCAAAGCCCTTAAGAATTCTACCATTCGTCTAAATACTAGGATATCCTTAAAGGGATTAATCTCAGCATCCCTTGCCATTTCCCATTCTCCGGGAAAATGACAGTCCATGAATTCCTTTCTAGCATAGTAAGGGGTTTGGGCACCTATACCGTATGAGCTAGTTCATGGTTTATATGATTCTCTCTTTCCCAGTTTGGTCCAATAGGGCGCTTCCTCTTCACCCGGATCGATTTATTTTACTCCAAAGACTGACCTAGTGATCCCTTCTCCTACCACTATTTTTGCTTTCCTACAATCAATAACAGCATTTGCGGTTGCTAGGAATCCTCTTCCTACCAATAGAGGGGTTTCGGGGTCTTTCTTCATGTCGATTACGTAGAAGTCGTTTAGAAGTTTTAGTCTCCCAATGTGGACTTCAACATCCTTGACAATCCTAACAGGATAGGATTTGGTCCCATCTGCTAACCCGAAAACATGGCTAGTTTCCACTAATAATCCTATTTTGAGCTTTTTGAAGAGGTATAGTGGGATGATGTTTACACAAGATCCTAAATCAGCTAAGGTGTCAAAAGGCTCGGAGTCTCCTAATCTGCACGGTAAGGTGAACAGTCTGGGGTCTTCCATTCGTTTAGGTATTTCACCTTGGATGAATACTGACCCATTTTTTCCTAGTTCTAAGCTCTCCACATATTTATCCAGGATTGCATTGTATATTGGAGCATGAGCTAGAACTTCAAGAACCGGTAAGTTAAGATGCAAATCCTTAAATTCATCTTCTAAAGTGTGTTCGGGTTCTTTTGATTTTGTTGTTCCAACTTCGTTGATCATTAGCGTCTTATCTTTTGATTGGTCGCCTTCACTGTGTTGGTTGGAAATAGCAGTGATCGAGTTATGGGTTTGGGATGAGCATTGGGGGTCTTCCATTTGGTAAGAACGGGTAGACAAAACCAAAGTGTTGGAGTTAATATTCAATTTTGGGTTCTTGACCGTATCGCTAGGAAGTGCTCCCGTTATTCGATCGGTGATGGCCTTCAAGACTGTGTCAATTTTATTGGTCATCTCACTTTGTTGTTGTTTGAAATCGGCTTCAAACTTAGACAATCTAGCATCTTGAGATGCCATGAAGCTAGACACCAATCCTTCGAGATTTGATTGATTGTTGAAATTTTGAGGATTGTTGTTGAAGGAGCGGTTCGGGAATGAACCGTTGGGTTGAAATCGATTAGGTGGGTTTGAAAAATTGTTTTGAGAATTTTGAGGTTGTCTCCACCTAAGGTTTGGGTGACTTTTCCATGATGGATTATAGGTGTCACCAAGATTGTTTTGCTCGGGTTTGAAAGTGAACCACTTACCTCCTGCTTCATCGGTACGCGAGGATGCATAGTCAACAAAAGCTTCCTTAGGATTTTCCATGCAATATTGAGTGTCGTGGGGACCACTACAAATCTCGCATGAAGAAGAGATTTTGTTCACTTGAATAGGTTGCTTAGGAGCAAGATGAGCTTCCATCAAGCGTTGGACTTGATTCTCGAGCTCGATTAGAAGATGTTCGGATGTACTCGGGACATCTTGAGGCAGAGAGATTGCCTTAACCGATTTAGGAAAATCCCTTGGGTTGTTCCAACTTTTGTTGTCATGGAGGGTGAGATCCTCTAATAATGCCCAGGATTCTTTGGCATTTTTGTCTTGAAGCTTGCCACTAGCCGACTGATCGATGGTTCGCCTTGTGACGAGATTGACATGGTCATAAAAGATTTAGACTTTGAGCCAAAGATCGATGCCATGATGAGGGACTTTTTGGAGTAAGTCCTTGAAATGAGTCCATGCTTCAGAAAGAGACTCTCCTTGATGTTGTTGGAACAGAAGGATGTCATTGCGAAGTTTTACGGTCCTTCCCGGTGGAAAGGATTGAGCAAGGAAACGAGTAGTAAGATCCTCCCATGTGGAGATGGATCTTGCTGGAAGACATTCAAGCCAGTTTCTAGCTTGATCGCGAGGGGAAAATTGAAATAAACGCTGGCGCACTCTTTCCCTGTTTTTATCATTAAGGTCAAGTGAATCCACTAGTTTAAGAAAATCCTTAAGGTATTGGTTTGGATCCTCGAACCAAAGTACGTGGAATGAGCATCCGTTTTGCACCAACCGGATGGTGTCGGATCGAATAGGTACCACATTGTTCCCTTTGAGGAGTTCAATGGTGTTCCTATAGCCTTCGTGGCTAGGTTTGGAGTAATCTCCAAGAGTACGGATATGATTTTCATCTCCCATAGAGGTCAACGAAAATGAATTACAAACATAGGGTACCAAGAAAAGATAGACTACAAGAAAGCTAATTAACAGAAATTAAATCTCACTTGATAGGAATCAAGCAAGTAGAACTAAGCTAAACTATTATTGAAACCTAACTATTCCCCACGCAGTGGCGCCAAAAACTTGATATCGCGGGTGTTGCGAACTCGCGAAGATTTTTAAAGCCCCTAGGTAGTGTACCTAATCGTTGTAGTGTAGTATAGGTAAGACTCGGAGTTTGTTATCATTCTCTAAAGGAATAGGTTGGGAAGGCTCGAGCACGGTCTAACGGAATTCTACGAGGTTGAGGGAAGATTCTTTTTGTATTTTTATTTTATAGAAAACAGGTAAAATCATTGGTTTGAGAGGTTGGTTGGTTTATTTTAGCTAATTAAACTAAATATAATCCAAACTACTAGTGATAACTTTATGATAAATAAATGTATTTACCTAATCATGCACTACTTCTTAGATTGCTTCTCCTAGATCTTGTCACACTTATGATGATCTATGTAGGTATTTCCTAAAGTATGAACGAATTACATGAAGACTCCGTCTACGTAATACGCTCTTAGAGCAACGCACAAGTAAGGTAGTATGAAGACTATTACAAGGCCCCTATGAACATATTAAATGCATGTGAAATATCCTAAGAGAGATCAACCAGAATCAGGGTAAGGTAGTATGAAGACTGTTACCACTGGTATCCTTTCTATACACTCGCTTTCTTTAGACGTCTATGCCAATTTAATATCTTATGGCTAGTTTTCTAAAGCCTAACGCGCACATCCATCACAAGAAGCAACATTAAAAGGATCTACAACCTAAGTTTCATGCAATCATAAGTAAATACAAAGGAGGGTTTAGCCTAGCATGTTATAAAGAGAGCAAGAACATAGATCAATCATGCCAGACATAGACATATTGAATGATTAATGATAAACACCCTTACTTGATTAAAACATAGATCAAATGTAGTTACAATAGGGTTTTGAGGCCCTAGGGTTCATCTCCCAAAAGTTATGAAAAGTTACACCCCCAAAACCCTAAAAACAAATGCGTATATATAGTAAAAACATGCGCGACGGCGTCTCAAATGTCCAGACGCCGTCGTGCCGTCAAAGACTTCTAGGGTTTCTTCAGCCGTACATATTCAGACGCCGTCTTGATTTCTCTGACGTCGTCGCCTTATAATCCAGACGCCGTCTCTTGTTAATTGAGACACCGTCTCCATGTACTGTATGTTTTTCTTCCAAGAGATTTGGTGTAGGTCCGTAAAGTGCTAAAAACCTGAAAACAAACGATTAAGCACATTATCTGGGCATATTTACAGGATTTAGAGGGTTAAATGGCCCCGAAATAGTGTATAAAATGACACCTCATCATAAATCCCCTGTAAATAGGGATCACAATTACATAGAAAAACACACAGAAACATAAACACTTATTCTTCTCAATATCCAGCTTCATCACATTCACACTTTTTTTG
>BQNB010142108.1:0-17178 GCA_026074375.1 Tanacetum coccineum | reverse complement strand
ATGGCCCAAAGGCCTGACTTGTCTTTGTATCTTGTGCTCATGATTAGGCCCGATGTGTAGTATATATATACATTGTATTGTACTAATTATACTCATTCAATAAACACAGTTTACAGGTTTATGTGTTTGTGCCATAAAACACAAGCTTTGTTATGTTGGGTTTGGGTTGGTTCAACCTGGTGTGTAAGAACTCGGTATTTAGCTTTGTACTGGATAAAGTGTAAGCGACGTGGGGTTGGTTCTACCGGTGTTAGGACTCGGTATTTAGCTTTGTACCAGATAAATTGTAAGCAACGTTGTGTAAGGTTTTCTCCGCCGAGAAGGGAGTTTGTTGATCTAGTGAAGTAACTCTCAAGTTGGGTACTCGGGGAGTGGAGTAGGGTGGAAAGGAGCTCTGTGACCGAACCACTATAAATCATCGTGTTCGGTTTGCTCTATATTTTATTTATCGATCTCTATTTATCTTATGCTTATGATTGTGTTGTGACTTGTTGTTTATGATTGTGTTTGGACTACGTGATTATTCTATGTTTTCCATTGTTCATATAGTCATAGAGTATATTTGGTACGTTTCATATTAAGTCACAGTTGTTCGGGTATTTGCTGCAAAAGTTTTTTAATTTTAATCTTTTTTATTTATAAATCGAAACTATTTACCCCCCCCCCCCCCCCCCCCCCCCCCCCCCCCCCCCCCCCCTTTACGTTTTCAACAGTAATATTATTCAGATTGCGCGTAACTTGGTTTTTCATGAAAGGACCAAGCATATAAAGACTGATTGTCATTTCACTCGTCATCATCGTCAGTCGGGCTCCCTTTCTTTGCCGTTTGTTCTGTCTGTATTGTAGATTGTAGATATATTTACCAAGCCTCACTCTGGCCCGCGTTTTTGTTTTTTATCTGACAAACTCTCGATGTTTCTTGCTGCAGCATTGTGAATTTGAGGGGGATGTTAGTTAATAAAGTTTGCTTATTTGTATTGACTCATTAACCCGTCTAACATGAAAGCATCATATCTTTATTATGTGTATTTATATGTTGATTGTAGAAACCGTTCATTTATCAAATAACACGAGAGTTAGCTTTTACATCCGTACATAGTTATGTATTACGTAACAAGTTTTGATTATCTTGGTTTCTTTATATTTGGAATTATAAACACATATTTTTTAAAGGTTTTATCCTTTGAAATCGAGTACAAAACAACCAAAAGTACAAATGTGGCTGTATAATTCAAAAATAATTTATGTGCGTCTAGACAGCTTGAGCAAAAGTGATTGTGCATGGAATGGAAGATGTCAAAGTAATGCAAATTTGGTTATGAAAAAAAATCATCTTAATATGAGTGATTTTATTATAAAAAATAGTGAAGTTATTATCAAATATTAATATGATTTAAAGTATATAATATTATAATAAAATCACTAAAAAAGCAAATACGCTTAGTTTTTCTGTTAGGACATTTTATATCTATACTACATTATAAAGCATTTAGGACATTTTATATTTAAAAAGTCTAAAAGTTCAAACGTTCCTTCTTTCTTTTTATGAAAATATTCTTTTTAACAACAAACACATTAATCTAATAACTTTGTAACAACTTTTTGTTACGTGGAAAAAAATCTCTTTTATTTTTAAATTGAAATATCTTTTTATTTATTTTTTTTTTTATTTTAAAATTTTATACTCTTTAATTCAACATTCATTTTAATATATTTTTATTAATTTTTAGTTTTTTTTTTATTACTCCGAAACCGCTGGGTACCGTTGTAGTAAATTAAAAAGCCATCAACCACTCTGTTTTATACCAACCGGTGTGTAACAAGTTCAAGAATCAAAACACATCAATGGCTACTCTCCTCCAATTCATCATGATCTTCATTTGTTCCACCACTACCGCCACCATTTCCGCCACTCCCTACCTGTCACCGGAGGAAGAACCACAACAACCACAACACACCCCTCAAAAAAACAAAAACAACAACACAACGAAACACCTACAACAACAACCCAACATACAAACAAACGTCACAACACCTCAACACCCTAGGCTTCCACCACATCTCCGTCACAGCCACCACCAACATCAACATCAACTCAACAACTTCCAAGATCACCATCTTCTCACCAACAGACTCCTCACTCCAATCATGCCCATCCTGCTCTTTCCCACTCCTTCTTCTCGAACACACTGTTCCAGCCCTCTATCCTTACCATCTCCTCAAACAACTCCCTTTTGGTACCAAAATCCAAACACTCGCCACGTCACCATCTAACAACACCTCTTGGCCCACACTTTAACTAAAACCGTTACAACTGATTACAACAACAACAACCCCAAAGCTCTTCGTGGCGGCGTGAAGTCACGCGCCCTGATACTACCAACGACGGCCAATCGTCATCGACCACGGCAATCCAAGTCAACCTAGCTACATTTGCAACTTACAGTTGTCAGGTCGAAAGATAGACGATTCACTCTCCTTTCCTTCACGTCCAACTGCTATCATGCGCGGTTTCCTTAAAGACGCTATCGTGCGCTTAAGAATGAGTGATTACACTGTTTTGGCGTTGCTGATTCAAGAGAACGTTGATCAGTTGACGGAGATGGATAGTATGACGGTGTTTGCGGTTGATGATGCTGGTGTGTTTGGTGACGGTCATTTGTTCGTTGCTAATTTGAAGTTTCATATTGTGCCTAACATGAGGTTAACGGCGTTGGAGCTGCTTAATTTGCCGGTGGATACGGTGTTGCCGACGATGGTCTCCGGTGAGAATGTGGTGGTTACGGTGGATGGAGGCGGTGGCCCCTTGACGCCGATGAGGATTAATAACGTCAAGGTGACGAGTATGAACGTGGTGATTAACGACGGGATTGTTGTACATGGAATTGCTGCTCCTTTGCCACGTGTCCATCGTACGTCTATGGGATTTTGGCCTGATGATGATCTGACGGATGAGATTGATCTTGGACCCACTGCCACGTCAGACTATTAGTTTAGAAATGTCGTTTTGTATGTGCAAAGTTTCCTTGAGTTTGTTTGTAGTAATTCATCAAGTTTATATAGTTCGAGTTATTCATTAGGAAAAGAAGCATATATCAAATCAAAGTTCAGTGTTTTTACGTAACATTCAACAATTAAAAAACAATATGTCTCGTTACAAATGTGTTTGCACGAATTTTTTAAATTGCTAGATAATAAATATTCACTTTCGATTACAAATTTACAAACGACTAAACTGTTTTTAAATGGGTAAATATCGAAATTTTATCTTTGCAAGATGTAACGCTCCCACTTTATTTAAACTGTGTATACTTTGTAACTGAACATCTACCGACGAAAGATGTAGTTGTTAAAGCACAGAGTCGCCATTGCACCCATTATAAGTGACATGATTGCAATAAAGCTCGTCATTTATCATGTTGTAAATTATAAATGTTAAATTGTGTGTGATTTAAGATAAAACGAACAACAATTTTAACCCCTTAATGAGCGAGCAAACTTCAGCCCTTCCAGAATAGTAACATACCTTTAACATCCGATTTTATTCTTTACCTTTAGAGTGACCATTAATGCAAAAAAACCAAAAGATCATAATACACAAACAAAAGCTTGGGACATGATAGGTTAACAGTTACATTTACTTATTAACGACTTTTTAGACCCCGCGCTCCACAACGGGGTGTGTGCAAACGTGCTTGTTTTATGCGTTGTCGGTCTAGTTGTTAAGCCATTTTGTTTTCGCACAGTGTTGTAGGACAGATTTCTATTTTGGTTATGGCCGTTCTGTATGATTATATAGTTGAAGTTGCAACTCTTTGGTAGATATATTGCTATTTATGCTGCTTTGTGGCTGAATCAGAAAATAATGCTCAAAATATTACATGGTGCTTGACGTTTAAAACATGTATTGGCACATCAGTAAATAAAAAAGCAAAGGGAGTTGCTTGCTATTTAGGCTGCTTTGTGACTGAATGGCCTTTGTTAACAATTGTTTCAGGCCTTTGTTAAACATAACTAAATGAGAAAGCAACAGGAGAAAGACGTTTATATTTTAAGCAGGCAAGCTTTATTGTGACAAGGGAGGCATGTATATGGCACATAAGTAAATAAGAAAGCAAAGGCAATGTATAAGTAAATATGTGCATAGGACATATTTGTATTGCTACTTCCATACGTATCACACAGTTGTATATAGCAAATACAATTTAAGAATAAAACAAAATGCAACCACTTCCATACATATCAAGATAATTTTGCTTCGTCATGTTGCAGTTATACCAAAAAAGAGACACACATATTCTTACCAATTTTGGGAAGCAAAGTGCATTAGGAATCTAATGTCATTCACTATGGCTTTTCATGTGCCATTGGGCTTTGTGGTCTTTCTTGGGATGATTATGTTAGGGACTTAATGTCTCAATGTGGTTATATAAAGATGGTCATAGGATTTTGTGTCTCATACTTTAGCTGTGAAATTTATATTTAAAATAAGAAAAACTATGGCAAGGCTTAGAAGGCTGTCAATTCGCCAAAGTGGGAAGACATGATAATCTTGTATTGCCGCAGGTCGAACATTGAAGATTGTAGGCTCGCGAGGGAGATCAATAGGGTGTGTGGAGAGGTTGCTAATGTGGTTCAGGAAGGCCATTTTCTTGACATCGGACACTTTGGCGGGAAAGCTTGGTCTGGATAAGACAAACTGATTTCATGAAGAGATTCAAGGGAAATATTTCAAAATATTGTTGCAGCTGCAGAACTTTGGGGAGCGAAGACTGAGCTTCCAGGGCCTGAAAAAGAACTCTTTATTGAGAAGCTGAAGGATGCCATTCCATTTTAAACACGCTGTTGGAATTACGTATGTGTAGCTTGTTTAGGATGTGTCATGTAACACCCCCAACATATGTAGCAGCGGAATAGGTAACTGGGGGTGTTACTTCATAATACACAAGCACAAGATATAAGAGAACGACCTCTATAAGAGTCGTTTAAAAAAAATCAAAAAGACATCAACGTTTGAGATACATTTAAAAATGAATAAAGTTTAACAAGTGTTCACATGAATTTGTGCATCACAAGGAAATCAAAATTTATACAACGAGGACGATTTATTTCAAGAGAAAATTCATGAAAATAGTCTTGATGAATGCGGACTCCAATGCACTTCATATATGTCCTTACAAGTTATACCTGAGAAGTACATGCTTAAAAATGTCAACATAAAGTTGGTGAGTTTATAAGTTTAAGTTTATAAAATGAGTGGATCGCAAGGTTCGGCAAGGCATGACTGTTGTATGAATACAACGCCTCAAAATGTAATTACGATTGCACTAAGCTCATGACACCGAAGTTACAACACCGTTTGCATGCAAATTAGTACACTTATAAAAATACCCAGTCATGTGTTCAACCCAAAACACCCGTTGTCTGACATGGTATACGCCCGTTAGTTCGGTCCTTCGAAACTAGTAAGCGCTTAACTTACCCAAACGGGGATGTCACTCCCAATAGATCTATTTATAACACTACGCGTATTACAAAATGATCATTAAACGGTTCATGAATAATCGGCAACATTGGGTTAATCGCGTACTTAGCTAATTCCGAATCATCATTAACATGTAATTGCGATCAGAGTAAAAACGAGCAATATATCTCACTCCTAGAATTATAAAATAATTGTACAATAAGTTAAAGCGGGGCTTTAAACTCACCTTAGGCAAATGTATTGAATTGGGAAAATCAAACAAGGGAAAACGTCACCACTAGTCCGAACATAACCTAATTAAATATGGGTCGCTTTAGAATTATGCAAGTGAATGAAATGATGCAATATATATTTTAAAACATTATATCACCACCTAATAGTTTGCGTTTTAGTTAACGTTTATGTCTAATTCGCCATTTTCATCCGTCTTTATATACTCTATTATTATTTCAAATTAACCAATTATAATATATCTTATCTCGCTTACTAAATAATACTTTTAAAAGTTTACGACG
Organism: Tanacetum coccineum; assembly: GCA_026074375.1. NCBI lineage: Eukaryota > Viridiplantae > Streptophyta > Magnoliopsida > Asterales > Asteraceae > Tanacetum > Tanacetum coccineum. Next base: position 11,178 of record BQNB010142108.1, on the reverse strand, counting down.
CGTATAAATAATATATAAGTTATACTATAATATTTCTTAAGGATTTTATAACTCAAATGGACTCGAAAGCGCCCGGAAACTTCTTTTTAAAATCCAAACAGCACCCTATTTCTATAAATAAAAAACATTTTGGTCCAGTTTTATAAATGTCATAAGCTTTCTTTCTACGTTATAAAAGATTACGAACGAGCGAATACTACATTTTTGCGTAAAGTCGAGCTCTACAAAATATCTTACTTAAATTTTTCCCAACTTGGACCTGAAAGGGATCAAAAACACGTTTTGTAATCTGGACAGAAAGTGCACAAAACAGTTTTGTCGGAAAACGTACAAGTTTTTATACGAACTTTAAACGTCCATATCTTACTCGTTTTAAGTCTGATTTTTGCGTTCTTTATATCCACGGATGCATCGAATCAAAATCAAAATCATAATTCATAAGGCCACGACTAACTAGGACCAAATTTACTGTCAGAAAACTAGTACAAGATCTAACATCAACATTATATTTTCTATTCTACCACTCTAATTCATCTACAAATTACAACTTCACACTAGCCTAATCTCTTCCACCAATTTTCATCACTTTTCATCACAACAAAAAATCCATACTATCCTAGTCCCTTTCACCAATTTATCAAGAATTAAATTAAAATTAAGAACAAGAATAAAATACACAACTTTACTAGTTTAAGTTTTATTTAACCTTTTTAACAACAAAGTTAATTTTTCGACAAGCAATTTATAAGGTGACTAAAATAAGTATTTTATGTGTATGTACATATTTTTATTATTCATTTTATAAACTCTTTACAAGTTTACATATATAAAGTTTACTTGTTTCTTTTAGAAACCTTTAAAAATACAAACTAGTGGTGATATAAATTTGTGAAATATAGTGATTATAACAAGACATATAAAATAAAAATATGTATGAGTTGTGCACCTTAGTATGATGTGAGGATGAGATTAACTAGTATATCAACTAAATCAAACCCCAAATATTGTTTGATTATAACTAAAACTCTTAGTTCTTTCTTGAAAATACTTGTAACTTATCAAAACAATTATTCTTCTTGCACATCCACCCTTGGCCGAGTATGTAGAGAGAAAAGAGAGATATGTGTGAGTTTTTGCTAGTGTAAATGAAAGCTAGTTAGGTGTTGTGTTTATATAGGAAGTTAACTAGGAATGTTGAATGGTCTAATATGGAATCACATGTTTATGTATAAGTATTTTGAGAAAACTTGTTTTGGGGTTTAGGTTGAGTAAAATGGGACGGAATAAGGGTGTTTAGAGGGTGGGAGGGTTGATGCAAATAGTAACTAATACTATACACATGTGAATTAGGATTAAAAAGGAAGTGTGGTGTTTTTAAATGGTAAAACACTTTTGTTTTACTTCTTCTTATATAAACCGAAAATAATGATGCTAAGAGGAAGTTTTCTTGTAGTTTTTGATAGTATAAGGTGTAGTTATGTGTGTATGTAAAGGTGGTGAATTGTTGGTAGATTTTTATATATGCATACATGCAAAACCATGCAAGTTAATATAGTTTACGTAAAATTTGCAAAATAAAATAGGTAGACTTATAAATTATATTCGTAAAAGTCATATAACACATATTTGACGTAAACTTATAATTATTTAATGCCGGTTTACGTTTAAAGTTGTTATTCAGTTTACACGATTTAATTTAACGTTTCACATCAAAGTAAATAAGTACAGTTTCAAAGTAAATAGTTTTGATTTTATTAATGTAAAATGACCCAAAAAATGTGAGTTGTCACGGTCTCCCCGTGTTAAAAGAATTTCGTCCTGAAATTCAGTTTGAGTTGTCTGTCGGGATGGTGTTGTCGAAGAGGTGCGAATACTTGCTACAGAATACTTCTCTTAATCCTCCAAAATGTGGGAACCAACTTCGTTTTCTCAATATAGAGGGTTCCACCAGGACGAGTCTCAAACTCCTTGTCTATACCACAAAGATTTTCATTCTCAACATTCTCATTCTTAACCGCTTCAGCTTGGGCATCCAAGATTTGTGGCGGTAGATTCAAATTTATCGTTGTGACCAAAGCTCGAACTCTTAGTAGCTTTATCCGTTCCTTTCGGCTTAAAGCATTAGTCACAACATTTTCCTTTTCAGGGTGATAACGAATCTATACATATGATGGAGTCATAAATACTAAGTCCTATGGCATTAAGTCGATGTTGACTGGTGGTTTTTTGCAAATTCCTTTATTGCAACCATACTCGTTGGTTGATTGTCCTCAGGTGACTAGTAGTGTAACTCAACTTTTTGGCTTAGGATTTAGCGTGAGATGAGGTTGACTCTATACGTGAGGTGGTGTAAATGTCTACTTAGTTATTATGCTTACTAATACAGATGCCTATGACATACACATCTTATGAACACGTACACAAAATATTTTGCTATCATCTTAGAAAATTGATTTTTGATACAATTTTTAGGTGACTACTCCTAGCATAGCATGGTCCTTCCTAAATTAGATATAGGTGATCAGGCTATGTATAATTGAGGACTAACGATGAAATGCTTATTTTCGTCAAACTAGTGTTATGTATAAGGTAGTTTCAAATTAATTTTATAATGTAAAAAACCAATTTATAAGGTAAAAGCAAGGTAGCTTATAGGATAACAAAATAGTTTGTGAAATGGCTGTAAAATATTTTATAAGATGATAGCAAAATAGTTTATAAGATGATAACTAAATAGTTTATAAGATGAAAATAAATTAGTTTATAAGATGATAACAAATTAGTTTATAAGATGATAACAACATAATAGTAAAATAGTTTATAAGATAGTAGTAAAATAGTTCTTAAAGTGATAGTAAAATAGTTTACATGATGATAATTAAATAGTTTATAAGGTAATAGCAAAGTGGTTTATAATATGATAGGAAAATAGTTTATAAGATGGTGGTAAAATAGTTTATTAAATGAGAGTGAAATGGTTTTATAGAGTGATTGTGAAAATATTTTTAAGGCTATAATAGTCTGAGGAGTGGCTTGCATAAATAAATAGACAATTAAGGTATAATTGACGAAATTTTTGCGACACATAAATTTGATAGAGAATTTAAATCATTCACACGTACAACGAAATTTAGAGAAAATACAAACACAAATCCTTATAGGAAATAGAGCCTAAGAAAGTTCTAAATTGGGTTTTACTAGGTAAGGCGGGGGTCTCTCCTAAGCATTAACATTATATGCCATGACGATAGTGTCTCCGCTAGCTTTTCCTTTCCTGTGCTTGTTCACCTGGTTTTAACTCTTCTATTTTGGACAAACATTCTTGTAGTGTCCTAGTATCCCACACTCATAACAGGTAGCTTTAGTCTTTTGTTCTGCCACTAGGGGCCTCTGTTTTGCTTTTGGGACTAGGGTCCTACAATCTCTAGTTTGATGACCAATCCATTTGCAATTTCCACATTTTGCCGTACACCGGCCAGTGTGGTGAAACTTAAACTTGTTATACAGAGGTAGAGTTCTAGCATATTCTTTCTTGTTGCTTGGTCAGGCAGCATGTGCTCTAATCACTTTATGTCCTTTGTTTTGTTGCTGGCTAGAACTTCCACCATGGTCACCTTCCCATCTTTTGTTGCTAGCATTCTCGGTCACCTTGTCTTCTTGACGTTCGACCTGATTCCTTGAGTCACGAGCCACGCGGGTCTTTGTCTCGTAGATTGCAATAGTCTCAATAGCACTAGCAACTCGCTGAGCTATAATCTGCTCAATTTATGCGTCAATCATCCGTTAATTCGTAGTTGTCATTGTTCTTCAAAATCAAAAGAAATATAATATGTGATGAGATTTTGTTCAAGGTAAAATCACGACACGTAATAAGTACAACATATATATAAAGTGAGACCACAACACGCAGAGGTATAAGATAAAAGCAACCATGGCAAAAATAAATCAACATCACAAATAGCAAATCATAACCAACACTATAGGTTAATACTTAATACATCGTTTTACATGAATAAAAGAGTACAAGTTTCTCATTAATGCTACCAACCGAGTACTACTCAAGTTTAGTAGGCTATAATACAAAAGAAGCTACAAATGACACTAATCTATTTGTCTATGGACTGAGGTGCGTCTCAATCTCCCAGATACTAGCCTCTATGTCTTGTGCTCGACTCTATAGCTCGGCCATCTCTAGTATGTCAGCCCTACGGGGATCTATAAAATCTGTAATATCCATATAAGCGGCTCTTAGTGAGGCATGTAGTGTCTCAGCTCGCTGCTCTACAGCCTCAGCCCTAGCATGCAGTGTCTTAACATCCTGCTCTTTTATAACAGCCCTCTGAGTGCGAACTTCATCTCCAGTCTGCCTATCATGGCTCCGCTCAAGACGAGTATCTACGTACTCGGCTCGACTACGCAACTCTAATATCTTGAGTTTGTCGGTCACCCAAAAATCCTGTAACTCTCTGACCTCCTGGTCAACATATACTGCTCGAAGCTGCAACCGTGTGATCCTACCTCTAGCAATCCTCAACGAGTCTCGGGTAACCACATCGTGTTGCTCCATTGACTCAACTTTAGCACGAAGAGTCACAGTCTCCTGCTGTGACAATCCACATTTTCAGGTCATTTTTCGTCAATAAACTCAAAACTATTTACTTTGAACCTTTACGTGTTCACTTTTAATTTCAACCGTTAAGTTTAATCGCGTAAACTAAAAATCAACAATTAACGTAAACCGAGAACAAACAAATAAAAGTTTACATCAAACAAGTGTTATATAATTATTATGAAGATAATTATTAACTTTTCATATTTTATTTTTATGCTTTACGTAAAACGCTTACGTTTTGCATTTTAGCCTTTATGCATGCATGTAAACCATACCATCTTTATCAATACTGATAATATTTATACCCTATCAAAAATTAAATATTTCCATCCCCTATTTTTCCTTATTAAAATCAGCCATAGTAATAGGTTATACATAAAATTGATCAAATATCTTATTCTTACACAAAATCTACTAAGATCTTCATTTTTCTTCTTACACAAACCAAACCCCTACCCGCCCTCTTACAAACCCACACCTCCCCCCTCATCTCCATTAATTTTTATGTTTTCTTGTTCCCTCAAAATATCTTTAGATATTTCCTAGCTAAGTCCTATATATACATACACTTAGGCTTTTCACTTCATTTCATCACCAAAAACTAAACAAAGTCTCTCTTTTCTCTCAACATAAGCCACTTGTTTTTCATTTTCTTGATATTTCAAGCATACAAGTGTGTTCAAGGTTGATATCTAAGGTGTTCTAAGGTGTTTTTAAGTTTGGGTTTCAAGATTTAAGTTAGGGTTTCAAGATTTTTAAGTTGGGTTTTATAAGGTTTTTGAGTTAAAAATCAAAGCCTAGGTTTCATTTTCTATTCATAAGCTTTGTAAGCATACTCTATATTCTCTTATGATTTTTAAACATCTTGATTATGTTTACACATGATTCCATAGTTACATTATTTATTTGCACATAAACATCTTGATTATAAAGTTATATCACCAACTAGTAAACTTTTATAAATATTTACAAAGAAATTAAGAACACTACTTACTTATATGATTATTAAACATGTTGTCAAGTTTGTTATTCATAAACAAGCTTATTTAATTTTGTAAGTTATTTCATATTGTAAAGTGTTAGATGGGATTATGTTAGTTTGGATGTGTTGGTTGTGGAAGAGGTTGGAGTGGTTAGATTAGTAGATGTTGTTGTATGAAAATGAGGTTAAAATTATAGTTTTGAAGTGTATAAAACACTCCTCTTTACAGCCGAGTTTGAACAGTAGGTTAGGGATTTTTCGACAAATTAAAACCTTGAAAATATGTTAGTACATCTTAATATGAATCCGTGGATATAATGAACGCGAAAAACGGATGTAAAACGAAGAAGTTATGGTCAAAATAAGATTTGAAACAATACCGGCAAAACCAATTTTTTTGGCGAATCTGGCAGAATTTGATTTCGTAATTTTAACCCCTTTGGAGTCCAAACCGGCTTAAGTATAAAACTAGAAACTTGCTCAGAATGATTTTTCGATAAAATAACAATAGTTTTGAAGCCCGAAAGTGTAAAACGAAAGAGTTATTCTTAATCAAACTTGGATTATTTTTGGGACAATGACATGAAAATTCCTACACTTTTTACAAATGTTGTTGCTGTCATGAATAGTAAAACAATGTTTTCGGACGTTTTCATGTCCGTCTGGACTATAAAAACCTTAGAAAATAATATAGCATCACTTATATAATATTTATACGCGTTTTAAACTTTATAAATATTATTTTATAAACTAGTTGCACTATATATATATTGTCGTTGTAAAAATAATAAAAGTGGTAAATCGAGCGTCATAGACTATAATTAATTTATAGGCTATTAGAATATATTACGAGCGTATATACTTAAGAATTACATGGTAAACTTAAACATACACATTATTTTGATTTATAAACTAAAGTACAAACTATTAGGTGGTGATATAACAAGATAAAATATAGTGCATTGTTTTATATTTGCATGCGTTATTCTAAATCAACCTATAATTAAATAGGTTGCATACCGGTCCTTTGTAACGACATTTCTTGTTGATTTTTACAAAGTAAATACCATCACTTGAGGTGAGTTTCATGGCCCCTTTTTACTTCTTTTAAATATATTAGGGGAGAATACATGCTCAATTACAAACTCGTTTACATACACGTTTTCATACGCATTTGCAAACTCGCTTACATACTCGTTTACATACTCGTTTTTATACTCGTTTACATACTCAATTACAAACTTGTTTACAATTACTTTACATATCACGAGGTAAAATGCATGACTTGTTTTCACAATAGGACGCAAGTGCAATACTTTTTAATTTTTACAATGATTACGAATTTTACCTTAGTGATAAACCACTATGTTCACTATCATGAACTGTTAATAACTTTGTGTAAGCGCGCGTGTTATAAATAGATCTCTTGGGATTGTCATCCCCATCCAGGATTGGTGCCAAACATGGCCAACGGGCGTATATCATGTCGGATTGCGAGTGTCTCACTTTGGACACTCTCTAGGGTACTTTGATTTTTTGAAATTGATTGGCATTTACCGGGACACATTAATTGCCTGAAATTGATTGGCACATATACATTGTTGTAGCTTTAGTATCATGAGCTTAGTGCAATCGTTATCACTTCTTCGGATATTGTATACCAAGCAATACTTACTTTAAATCTTGCGGTCCCAGATTTATAATTACATAAACCTATGAACTCACCAACTTTATGTTGACACTTTTAAGCATGTATTTCTCAAGTGAATAAACTGCATGACATTCTTGGTGTGCATTGGAGTATAAACTTTTCAAGATTTCATTCATGGATTTCTTGTTACATTCAAACTATCAATCTCGTTGTATTATTTTTAGTCTTTCATTTTGATGCAACTTCGGGACAAATGTTATAACTTTTTAAATTTCAATTAAATCAACGAGATTATCTTTCAAATGACTCATTTAGAGGTCGTTCTCTTGTATCTTGTGTTATTGTATTATGAAGTAATGCCCCTGGTTACCTTTCTGCTGTGACATATTTTGGGGGTGTTACACCTGCTTAATAGATGTTAATCTAGTACGCAGGGTCTTTACGTCATCCCCTACTGACTCATCGTTCTCTTTTGGTGGTGGTAGTACTGTTGATAGTGGTGGTGGTAGTAGTGTTGGTAGTGGTGGTGGTGGTAGTAGTGGTGGTGGTAGTGGTGGTGGTAATACTGATGGTGGTGGTAGTAGTGAAGGCGATCTAGGTCTCTTACGAGATGATGATGGAAAAAGTAATAGTGGTGGTGAAGATGATGATGGCAACGGGGTCTCTTGTCTCGGTCAAAGGACAATAACAAAGCTGGTAGATAAGGGTCGGGTAGGTGGTGGGTGAACAACCGATGTCAAAGCGGTCTGGGTGTGGAGTGACTTGGCGGTCTTAGTTAGATCCTCGCCTGGTGAGTCATCCTCTTAAGGGTCAGAGTCTAGGTCTGAATCTGGTGAGTAATCAGGTGAAGCCGGTACATATTCCGGTGATGGCGGTGCAGGTCTAACAGGTAAGGTAGTGACCTCATCATCCGAATCGGACAAGATGATAAACGAAATGAGTACCCCGACACGTGGCGTAACAAAAGGGCGGGGTGTAGTTATAGTGTTGTGACAATCAAGGGTTTATATAAATAAAATTTTCATAGAGAGCAATTGTAAGATGTACGCAGGGGAAAGTAAACGTAAGTATAAGTCATGTAAGTAAGTAGTGTGTATGCACATGAATTTTTTTTATGAGATGCAATGTTTATGAAATGGTTATAGTCTAGGTAAGATATGCAACCTAGTTATCTATTATCTGGCTAGATTCCAATCTGTCCCACCCCCAAAATATGTGGCAGCGGAATAAGTAATCGGGGGCGTTACTTCATAATACACAAGCACAAGATATAAGAGAATGACCTCTATCTCACTCGTTTTAAGTTTGATTTTTGCGTTCTTTATATCCACGCGTTTGTATTAAAGTCTACTATCATATTTTTAAGGCCTCGACTATCTAGGACCAGATTTATTGTCCGAAAACCTAGGTACTAAATATGGACAGCAACATTATATTTTCTATTCTACCACTTTAATTCATCCACAAATTACAACTCCGCACTAGCCTAATCTCTTCCACTAATTTTCATCACTTTTCATCACAACAACCAATCTATAATAACCTAGTCCCTTCCACCAATTTATCAAGAATTAACTTAAAATTAAGAACAAGAATAAAATATACAACTTTACTAGTTTAAGTTTATAATTAACCCTTTTAACAACAAAGTTAATATTTCAATAAGTAATTTATAAGGTGACTAAAATAAGTAGTTTATGTGTATGTACATATTTTTATTATTCATTTTAAAATTCTTTACAAGTTTACATATATATATATATATATATATATATATATATATATTGTAAATATTTATTATATATACTATATATTATTATATATATACGTATATATATATATATATATATATATATGTTAGCCTTAAAATATGTCGGCTAATACAAAATTACATTAGTTTAAATAGGCAAGACTCGCAGGGACTTAAAATGTCAAGTTATAATAGTTTAAAGAGTCAAGACCTATATATATACCCCCTCCATACTTCCATGGAGGGGTGAGGATTCATTTTACTTGTAATAAGGTGTGTGTGTTTCTCTCTCTAGAACACACACATCTTTCCTTTCTCTCACTAAATAATATGGCTAAACATTTGTTCAATCCTCCTTGACCTCCGGATCATAGTTTTAGTGTGAATCTTTATGGTTAACAAGTGGTATCAGAGCTACAGGGGTGTAATGTATCATGTGTTTGTTGTTCATGTCTCGGTTACTGTTCATGTACTATTCACGGTGTTACTGTTCATCATGGTTATTTTTCTTGGGAAAATATCATGAAAATAAGTTATATGTTGTTGTTTATGGTTTTGATGTGTCCCTTGTGCTTCAAAACAAGTTATAAGCTTAAAAGTCAAGCAGCTGGGTTTATTATTATGTTTCTTGGTTGCGTTTTGACCAAAAAGACAAAACCAGATCCGGTTTTTAAGGAAAAGTACAGCTGCGTTTTGTCTCAACGGTGTTGCGTTTTGGGTATTGAGATTTGATCCTGCGTTTTGATGTTGCGTTTTGCTTGTTGAAGACCATTTATATAGCAAAACTTAAACGTCATGCTGTCCAAATCACAACAAGACTGCGTTTTGTCTAGTTCTATATTGCGTTTTGCCCCCCCAAGACATTGGTTGCGTTTTGACTCAAGAAAAAAAGGGGGGGTTGCGTTTTGTGACTGTTGCATTTTGCTAAACCACAACACAAACCGAGTCAACTCGGTATTTACCGAGTTGACCCGGTCAACTCAAAGAGTGCAAGCCAACAGCCAACAACCTACAACAACAATAAACCACAACAACATCAATTACAACAACAACAGCCATCATCAACAAAATTCATAAATCCATTTCAACAAATCCATAATTACTAACCTATATTCCCCTCGTCACGAGAACAATCCCACAACTTCGTCTCCAATCATCATCAAAATACATAAAAAAAGAGATAATTGATCTCAGATTGTTCGTTTCGTGTTGTACAAACATGTCAAGACCTTCAAGATCAAAAACACAAAACAACATCTCATCATCGATCGGTGTAGGTATTAACCCTACTCAATGTCTGAAAGTCAAGATTGATTTTTAACAATTGTGTTAGAATCAATCTTTGCTTCGTTGCAAAACATAAAACAATCACATGCATCTCGCACCTACTCGAGATCAACTTTAAGATCTTGAAGCCTCACTTTCTTTTGTGCCTCATGGGTTTTAATCGTTTGGATTTGAAATGAGTAGTAATTGCGTGGTTATTGAGTGATGGATTAAGATGGGAGCAGATTCTTCTGCGTTTGGAAGAGAGAACAGATGGTGGCAATGGATAAATGACTGTGTGAGATGCGTATTGAGAAAGAAAAAAGGAATGGGAGGCGTGATATTTGGTAGTGTGATTATAACAGATGGAGGCGAGTATAATAATAAAAGGGATTAAGGTTAAGCATTGTGAGATAAATTAGGTATATCAATGTTTTATATCTAGTTTTTCTTTGTAGGCTGGTATTTACAATCAAAGATGGACCGGGTATGTTTATTTTATGTGGGTTTGTGTTATACTTGGGCCACGTTATAGCAAGAAGAAACAAATTGGGCCAAGATTTGATGTTTTGGATATGGGCTCGCTATAACAGAATGTTTTCTAGGTGTGAAAATTGGGCTGGAATTATTTTATATCCAAAAATTACATAGTAACGTGCTAGTAATTTTTGGATTAAGCCGGGTATAGAACACTTTCACGTTAAGTTTGACTAAACAAATGTGGATTCGTTAACGACAATTTAAAATACCATTTGTCTTAGTTCAACGACATTCTCGAACAACACAACAAACATGATACATAACACTAAAAACGATCCGAATAAGATTCACTTAAACGTCAAAACGGCTATGGAATTCGGATTTTAATGTCAAGTGATCACGAAGTTGATTTGGTATCCCTTATTTGAGATTGAAGT
>BQNB010142107.1:3394-17179 GCA_026074375.1 Tanacetum coccineum | reverse complement strand
GGTGGGGCCGGGTCAAGGGCGGGTCGCATTAAATTTTTCCGGGTCGGTGCGTCTGCCGATTGTAATATATATATAATTAGGCGCTTTGAAGAAATGGTGAGTATTTACTCTAGCAATATTTGGATACAAAACATAAAAAAATATAACACAACTATAAATTTTTAAACAAAAATATTTGCTATTTATTAATTAAAAAAAAAATCTTTGATTCACTTGAAATTTACCTTAAAATATTTTCAACATTAAACCGATCTTAACAACACTTGCATTTTGAACGTTGCTACAAGCCTATAACGGTGTGAACTTCAAATTTCCTTTGTTTGAACGTTAACAATAGATATACTATTTCCTTTTACACATTATTATAATCTATACGAGTACTATTTCCTTTTACACATTATCATCGTAATCTATATGAGTCTACTTATAGGTTTTACCCTCCAACTTTTGATTTGGATACACAAACTCATGTTGCTACATGTTATTTTTTATCGAATATTTTTGGTAACCCTCGTGCAACAAATTTCTACACAGCACTTTGGACGCATTTGTTTAAATTTTCAAAAGACCAAAAGTCTACGTACCGTTTATTAATTTTCATCTTCTATTAGTCAAAACTCAAAACCTACTCCTTTTCATTTTTTATATTTGTGACTCACGCTCATGTGACATCAGCCATATCTTAAAAATACTAAAAAATAGGAAGTAGAAAATATAAATCTGCACCCGTCATTATTTTTTGAAATAAACATTATGATTATTTTTTGCCTTTTTGGAACAAACGTTGAAATGTTAGCCGTATTTCACGTCCCTAGCACTTAATTCATCTCACTCACCAAAATTATCACACCCCTAGTATCCTTTTGATTTTATTCACGTGATGTTTGATTTTTTTACTCTAGTTACATACCTTCCTTTACTCTATGTGTCAAATCAAGATTTTTTTTCTTCTCTCTGGTCAATGCAAACCATCATCTATCAGTCCACATACACTTTCATATGTACACAATCACTCCCTTTGTAATAATTCATCATCTCCACCATATATACCCAACTACCCCCTTAGTACAAATTCACCATCTCCACCACCATACGTCTCATGACTCTCATGTACCATTACTATCATTTATTTTTGTTTTCCCTTTCCAAACTAACGTTTTTAAAAGTAGCTTTGATATATTTGATAATTATACAACGTTTTTTCTTCTATTACACCACTAATTCTTATAAAACTAATTTCTATCAAAATCTTCATAAAAAAAGTATATCTACTTCAATTTATGAAAACAATAAGTCTTCTTTAATTATTTATATAACATAAGTAGACTGTATCTCTTCTACTATCAGAAATAATTCGTATTCGAATAGACATCAAAATTCACATTCGTTCTTTTTTTTTTACCAGAAATCCAAAAACTTTTTAGTCTCTTGGGACAACAAATCTTTCCATAAAATTAGTTTGCAACCATAAAGCTTTGTACAAAGATTTTTTTAAACAAGTTTGTATATATAGTTAGTTTGTAGCTTGTTTTTCTATATTATATGTTTACTACGTTGGTTTATAAAAAACCAACCATATGGCAAAACCAAATATCAACATATAAGAAACACAAAAGTAACAGTACAAAAATACATACACATTAACTTGATGAATAAATAAATAAAGCTTTGGGATTTTCATACAACCATGATAGTCACAGATAAGTGTCCAAATGTCCAAATCTTATGTTATCGGTTAATCATCAATATTCCGATCTTCATCATTAGTTCACATCTTCATTCCACTATCGCATAACTATAACACCAAAAAATCAAATAACAAAGTGCATGTGAGCAAAATTACCAAACTAAAATAACCAAGCACAAAAAGGGCGCTTAGGTAAAGTAAAACAAAAACAAAAGAACACATCACTAATCTCAAAACACAAAAATTATGTACCGGTATCTTTATCTTCATATCTCTGTTATCTTAGCATTTTCGTATCTTGACTCCATCGGTAAACATCTACAACACTACCAAAAACAAAGAATGGTTGAACCAACCCATAAGAAACACAAAAATAAACTCAACTAAGAAAACAAAGTAAATAAAAAAGGAAAATAAAAGTGGTACCTGGTGTAGCTGTGGGAGGAAGGAACGTCGGAGGTGAGGCCATTTGTGGTGGTTGAGTTACAGAGAGAGGGAGAGAGTTGAAAATTGATGTGAATGCATAATGGGTTATGAGAAAGAGGGGGCTTATCTTATATGTACCCGTGAAACACCATTTGTACCCCATTGTTTTTTTGCGTTTTTTCTGTAGTATTTTATTTTTTTTGTATTTTTATAATTTTGTATATGTTATAAAACCGTGACACGGAGAAAACGGAACGAAAAATATAACGTTTAACAGGTCAAAAGTATGAAACTGTCAAAAATTACGGAACATAAACTGATAAAAAACTGCGTTGCACTGTAAAAAAAGGAGGTACAAAAAGAATCTTTTGTATCTTTTAACACTATTCAGTGGGCCAGAGGGTACGAATAGGGGTACCCGAAAGAGAGACGTGTGGAATGTGTTTTATATGTAAAAGAAATAAACTATTCCGACCTACGTGGCCTTTAGTTAGACGTTTTTGGAAGCTGATGTGTAATATTTTGGTGCCTCCATAGTGAAAACACGTCTTGCTTATATAATAGGTAGATATTCAAATATTCCTTTTTTCTAAAACGGGCAAGAAGTTAAAAGAGAGAGAATATAAGAGCAATCGGTGTAGCAACGCCGGCAACGGCGTTGTCCGGCGTTACTACACCCCACCATCGCGTTGCCCAACGGCGTTGGGCTCGGCGTTGGCCGGCCAACGCGCGTTGGTGAGGTTTTTAAAAAATCATTTACCAACCCAACAAACCCGCCCCTAGACGCTAAGAAATAAAATTTTACTATTACCACTCCAATTTTTGAAATGTTTCATTTTAGGGTCCCCTAACACTATATTTATAAAAAAAAATTAATTTTTTTTTCATTTTTATTTAAAAACCCTCTAAAACGTCAGATTTTAAAAAAAAAAATTCCATTTTAAAAAACCCCCAATCACTCTCAACTCTCACAATATACAAACTACATTACCCAATACAAAATCACATACAAATTCACCACACTTCAAATACAACATACAAACTTTTTAGCATAAAAAAAAATTTATGTATTTTACTTGTGGGTCATGAATCTCCTCACCGAGTCGATGAGACAGCCGAACAGACAACATACCAACAAGAACAACAACTAAACAACTTTTTTCCGATGGCAACAATCACAAATCCTAAAAGCCGTGATTTAGATAATCTACAAAACAAAACCCGGTCGGCCAAAAAATACAAACCGCATACGATCTCAAGGTGAGGAGCCACAAAGTATACATTGTAGCAAATGCAAACAAGATGGCCACAAACGTGATAACTGCAAAATATCAATTGTCAATGAGCCGCATGTAAATGATCAACCCGCTTTCTACCACCAAAATCAATCCTATGATCACAATTTCCAAAGCTATAACCAATATCCATCACAGCCATACGGTGATGTTACATACCAAGGGCAGCCAGACTATCATAATCAATACCCAACACACCCTTCTCAAATGAATGAACAATATGATTCCCAACAATATGGGACTCAACATCTAGATGATCTAAACAATAATTGTTCAAATAGTTGGTTTAACTAATTTAGTTTAACTTCTTTGTTGTCATGTTATTTTGTAATATATGCTATCAATGTTGTAATATATTTCTTTATTTATGATTGATAATTATGTCACATGTTTGTTTAATTTGCCTCATTTTCTCATTTTCTACTATGGCTAATAACCCGAATGACGTTAGATTAACTGTCCTCATGAAACTACAAGAAGCAATTGATGAAGAAGCAATTTTGGAGGAACAAATTTTAGCCTTGATGCATCGCTTTGCTGATAGGTTTACGGATCGTAGGGTTGAAATTAACAATCTGATGGTTTTGCACGATCACCCACTTGTCGACTATGGCAAGTACGCCCTAGGATGCATGACTGGGGCGGACATGAAAAAATGTGTATACTTGAAAAGCGTCAGGGATGAGTTGCTAAGGAGCATGGAAGAAAAACGTCAATTGATGGCAAACTACAGAGACATGTAAAAGCATTATTGCTTAACACCAGTTTGCTAACCATGTATGTCGTTGTTTGTTGTTGTTTTTATGTTTCCAAATCGTCTAAATAAGGTTGGCCATGTACTTTTGTACATGTGGTGTTTCTTATGTTGTAATGATTCTAATTGATAATGTTACTTTTATGTTTTTAATTAGAAATTTTCAAAGTATACAAATTTAATTCATTTAAATTTAGCAAACAAAAAAAAAACGAAAATAAAAAAAACACACGAGTGCCACACTTTGAAACATCATATCGTATTCATAATAACTTTATTTTCAACAATTTTTTGTTCATTACGTAGCGGCCATCAAAGACAACACAATTCACGAAAAAAAAACAATTATATAAAACATATACAGTTAATAAAACGTTCACGAACATTACACATATTCACTTTCAAAACCTTAACCCTAACCAACCAAAACCTTAACCCTAAAAAAAATTTCAACTTAAAAAACAACCTAAAAACAATTAACTCGGCTCTCTCAAATTTTTTGAGCGATATATGAGAAATGGGGCCCGACGAATAGTGAATGTCGCTCAAAACTAACACATCTCGCCCGAAATTTTGAGCGACATTCTTTTTTTTTTTTAATTGCTACCCAGCCAACACGTGTAATGTCGCTCACCTTTTTAAATCTCCCTCGAATTGTTGAGCGACATCTTTGTCCGATTTGGTAATTCCCAAAAAAGTGTCCTATGCGTGAAAAGAGTTACAAAATGTGTCCTAATTTTCGCTAATGAAAAAGAACATGGTTTACTAAATCAAGAGTCATGTCACATGACAAGCAAGTTCCACTTTACACATTGGCAGCACATGGAAAGGTTAAAACTTTTGCAACATTCATCAAGATTCTAGGCATAAAATTGTTACATAACATGTGCATCTTTTCACATGTTTGTTTATAATCGCTTTCCTAAAGACGAATCAGTAATATGATAGACATAATGTTACGTTTCCTTGATACGAAAACCTTTATCCGTAGATAAACGATGCAGGACTCTTTAAAAAACTTTGTTTGCAAAAGAGAAACAATCATTCGAAAGATGATACAGAGAACAAACAACTACTGTATGAAATAAGATCTAATACTTGAAAGTTACATAAAAAATTCTATTCTCTTTCAATCTGGATTGTAACACGACTGATTTTATATTCCTTTCTAATATAGTCCACAACCTTATCCAACACCATTTCAGCATCACCATCGCGCCTGGTCTTTACAGGACAAGCTAACAACACTTTCCCAACGGTAATCGCCCATATATGCAATTCATGTATCAATGGCACAAAGACCATTCTCCAAACGCGTTGCATCTATCTCTCGTGGTATACTTTCCATCAAAACCTCTAAAATGTCGCGCAAAATGTTGATGGTTGTATAAAACACTATAATGGAAAACAAAAGTGTACATATTATTGAAGAGGAGCAACAATGCATGCTTCTTTCTCGTATAAGTGGTGTAATCCTTCAAACATGCTTGATCGTTGGGTTTGGTCGTTAGAAGCTTCAGGAGAGTTTTCGGTTAAATCTGCTCGTAGTCTTATTGACGACTCTCTTTTGCCAAAAGAGAATGTTCATACAAGATGGGTGAAAGTTGTTCCTATTAAGATTAACGTTTTTGCTTGGAGAGTTCGATTGGATAAATTGCCTACCCGATTAAATCTCTCTCTTAAAGGAGTAGAGATTTTCTCTATCATGTGTCCCCTTTGCAACTCAGTAGAATCCGCTTCTCACCTTTTCTTTTCGTGCCATGTGGCTCGTCTTATTTGGAGGAAAGTCTTGCGATGATGGGATCTTGAAGAAAATATGATTGACTCTTATGATGATTGGCTCCTTTTGTTGAAAAACATTCGATTGTCAAAGCGGTTGAAAGATATTTTGAAGGTGTTTGTTATGTGAAATGGTGGTTAATATTTTTTTGGGGTGGTAATAAAGATAAAAACAAAATGGCTTGGGTCAAATGGCCAATTATTCTTAATTCTTTCGATAAAGGAGGGTTAAACATTGGCAGTCTTAAAGCTTTCAACCTTGCTCTTCTTCAAAAATGGCGTTGGAGGTTGCTTTCTTCCCCAAACGCCCTTTGGGTTCAGGTCATCAAAGCTTATCATGGTCAAGAAGGAGGTTTCGATACAAATGGTTGTAGCTTCAAGGGCATTTGGGCTAACATTGTTGGAACCTCCAATTTTCTCCACTCGAAAGGTATTATCTTATCTAACACTTTTCGTTTTAAAGCAGGTTGTGGCACTCGTATTCGATTTTGGAAAGATATTTGGGTAGGCGAGACTCCTCTTTTTACAAGGTACAATCGGCTCTATCATCTTGATCAAGACAAAGATTGTCTTTTCATTGACCGTATTAATAATGGGCAATGGTCTTGGAATTGGTCTCGGACCAATCTTGGTGTTAGAAATCTTGCCTATTTATGTGACATGTTAAATGAGATCGGTCAACTAAATATTGATGTCAATGAAGATACTTGTACTTGGAGTCTTGGTCCTAATGGTACTTTTACCGTTAAGGATGCTCGTTATAGGATTGACCAAAATATCCTTCCCACTCTTGCTCATGCTACTACTTGGGATAAATCTATCCCCCGGAAGGTCAATGTGTTTATGTGGAGGCTTTCCTTGGACCGACTCCCTCATAGATTGAATCTCTCTTCGCGTGGTATGGATATTCCGGCCATCTCTTGTCCTTCTTGCAATGCCAATGTTGAATCTGCTAATCATGTTTTCTTCGAATGCGACATTGCTACCGATATGTGGAAGCTCGTTTTTAGATGGTGTGATATTCCTCTTTTTCAAGCTTCTTCTTGGGATTCTTTCAATGATTGGATCATCTCTTGGCATGCTTCTAAAGAGAAAAAACACAGGTTCTATGTTATTACTACTTCGGTTCTTTGGTGGCTTTGGAGATACCGAAATAGCGTCACGTTTAACTCTCAACCGTTGAGGAAAAGTGATCTATTCGATAATGTTCGTTTCTCTTCATTTTCGTGGCTTCACAATAGGGACCATATGAAGTTATCTTGGAATGACTGGCTTATGTATCCCCTTTCGATCACGCGTAATGGCAATGGTTAGAGCTGCTTTTGGTTTTTTCCTGAAGCTGGCGTTCAAGTTCGCTGGGTTGGCGTACCTGTACGCCAAGGTTTTTTCGTTTGGCATCTTCGTCGGTTTTGAGGATGGTTCTTCTTTTCATCCTTCTCTCGGGACTTGTTTGGGGTTTCATCAAAATCCATCCCGAAGTGAAAACCGGTGGCTCGGCCTCCGGGATGGGGGGTTTTTCTTTTGCCGAAGTGAAAACCGATCCGTCGGCCTTCGTGTCAAAAGTTTTTTCATCCCTTTTGATTCTCTCGCAGTTAAAGTCTCAGGATTTTACAATTTTTTGATGTTATGTAATTTTTTTTCTTGACTCTATTGTACTTTAAGTTTCTAGCGTCTTGCTAGTCTCTTTTTATATATATTTCATCTTTGCCGTTAAAAAAAAGTTCTTTTCGGCGATAAGCATCCTCCAAGAGATATGTTATTTGATGACTTAGTTAATCTATATTTTCAATGGTGTTCTAGTCGTTGTACATCTAAACTTAATTGGGTAACTTGGATGAAAAATCCTAGTTATTCTAATTTGTAATTTTTTCTAGCTCCTTGCTAGTTCTATTAATAAAATTTCCATTAAAAAAAATAGGTTTGGCTGAGCTTAAAGATGTTCCAATCTTTTAGTAGTTTGTTTAAGTTTTAATCAGTGTACAAATAATGGATTTATATGTTCTGGGTATATTTTTTTTTAATAGTGAACTATATATTAATCACAAAGGCTATAAACATTTACGAATATGCTAATGGTTTTATATGTTCTCGACATGTCTTGTAGGTTCTATAAGCAAAATTTATTCTCGTGTTGTTCACTTATGCTTGACTTTTGTGCATGATATTTTTACAATTTACTCAAAATTCTGTTTAAAAAAAGGAAAAGAAGTTTGAAAAAACAAAAGATACTCTATAATCACGGTTAGTCATATCAAGCGGATTTATGGACAAAGCTAGGTTTAATTAGTCGTATCAACTGAATTTATAGATGGAGCTAGGTTGGTTATCCGGTTTAATTAGTCATATTAACTGGATTTATAGATGGAGCTAACTGAGCTAGGTTTAGTCAGTCATATCAACTGGATTTATAGATGGAGCTAGGTTGGTTATTGCGGATGCATGGGACGTGCACTCATGTATTTCGTGCAATGTAATGTTAATTATATTTGTGAAAACATATATTTTTTAAATGTATCCGGTCTTAACCAACTACTTTTAGAGCAATTAGTATTGTGGCCGGTGATGGTGGTGTCAACCCAAAATGCCACTTTTATGGCGCGAGAATGACATCGTGGGTTATCAACTCACATTGTGGGTTTTTTTTAATTCAGTTATGAATGAGTCAGATGATATCCTATAACATCAACTTTTTAAAAAAAAGTATTTTATGGTGAGTTGCAATATTCTTATGTTTATAAGAAAAAAATTCGAACTAGCACAATTTTTATGATGGCACGAGACTCGTGACACCATGACAACCTCTTCTCATTTTATTCTTGTTGAAATGCAAGAAAAGCTTGTTGTTGAGATTGAAGAAAAACTTATTGCTCGGGAGTCATCGGAGCTTGGCTAGAAAAGCCAGGGAATTGAGAATTCGAGGTAGACTCGGAACCCATCGTGCCGGCGTTAAGGAGGTTCCAAAACGAGCCTTCATTGGGAAAGTCGGCCATTTTTTTTTGAAGGATGAAGATTGAATGTATAGGTTGGGGATGAAGATTGTTGAGGATGAAATGAGATATATATAGTGGGTAAAAATATTTAGAAAAAATAAATTCTTTTTTTAAAAAAAAACTAGCCGTTTGGGGTATTTTTTTTTTAAAACCGGCTAAAATAGCCATTTTCAAATATTTAAACAAAAAAAAAATTAAAAAAACAAGCCTCAACGAGGCGTTGATGTGTCAACTTGGCCACCAACGCCGTCGTCAATTTCACATCTACGGTGCCGTAACGCCGGCCACGGCATTAACGCCGGACCTCACGGTGTTACGGTACCCAACACTCTAAGGGTATAGGGTGTGGGTGGAAAGCCACGGGAGCCATTTTTTTTTTCATTTCCTTCAAAAAGTCCACACCTCACATTCGGCAAAACTCATTTATTTTTCTCATGCGGGGTTAAGGCCCGAAGTATTCATTGTGCTTTCAAGAGAGAGAAAGTCTTTTAAAAAGGATAAAAATAATTTTTTTTATTATGTTATAGGTGGGTATTTATGTTTTGTTGGTATTTTTAAATGATAAAAAATAAAAAACTATTAATGTAAGAAAAAGAGGGTACTGCAATGGTTGAGAGAAAGTTAAAAGAAAAAACAAAATGAGTGTTTTTTGATAATGTGAGACGGATGTGGTAAGAGAAAACCCTCAACCACACCCTCTACCCTAGCCAACAGTTTAATATAGACTCAATATTTGTCATAGACCCAATAAACCAATCCTAGCCACTCATTTTTTGATAAAAAATAAAAAAAACCACTTTCCACCTCTTTTTTAAAAATTAAATATCTCACACACTGTTAATCGTTACGCAAAACAAAACATACCATCGCGACGAGAATTAAATTATCTTTCTATAGAGGGGCGACACTATGTACTTTCGACAAACATTTTTTTATGATTTTATGAAGTCATATACGATTTTATGAAATCATATATGATTTATGAAATCATATATGATTCGTTATATGAATCATATATGATTTTATGAAATCATATATGATTTTATGAAATCATATATGATTCGTCATACGAATCATATATGATTTTCGCAATCCGTGACTGAAACAAAATTGAAAATTCGTCGGAATCAGAAATCATATATGATTAATCATATATGATTTTATGAAATCATATATGATCCGTTATGCGAATCATATATGATTCGTTATACGAATCATATATGATTTTCGTAATTCGTGACTGAAAAAAAAATATTCAAAAAAAGTTCCTCGAAAGTATATCGTGTCACCCGTGTACTGAAAGATAAAAAAATACTCGTCGCGATGGTGTATTTTTTGTCGTGTGACGATTTACCGTTTGTAAGATATTTTATTTTTAAAAAAGAAGTGGAAAGTGAGTTTTTTTATTTTTGATGAAAAAATGAGTGGCTAGGATTGGTTCAGTGGATCTATGACAAATAATGAGTCTACGTTGATCTTAATTCCTCTACCCTAACTCTATTGCAAAACAGAAAAAACAAAACTCGCCTTAACTTCATTGTTGTTTAGCATGCCATTGACAAATGCATGTTGGCGATTTGGTATATACGCTGTGATGTGCTGTCGACATTAACCGACTCAATATAGGCAAACGTCACCCAACACTACGTCACCATTTTCAATTGTTTATTTGCTCCGTCCAAAATAATAATTGGCCATTTAACAAGACATCCTAACTAATAATTAGCCATTTAAATATACGGACCACAATATTTGTCACGACATCTACGAGTGAATTAAAAAGTTCAACCAGAATACGTATGTTGAGCTAGTCAACAAAATCAAATTTAAGCCACCAAAAAGCAATACCTTTTTCTAGACTATTAGCTAAACTCGTTTAATAAAACTTTTATATATAACTATTAAATTCTTAGTTTTTTTTTAACGGCAACTTTATTGAAAAACTAGCAAGGAGCTAGAACAACATTACAAAGAAATCAAAGAAGGATGTTGGATCCAACTATCCCAAGAAAAAGAACTACTACATCTAGCATTACACCAACTAAAAGAACGCGCTACTATATCATCAAAAATCACATCCTTCCGAGGCTTTTGAGCCGCAAAGAGCAATCTATTCCTGAAGTTCCATAAGCACCACCAAGTAACAAAGAAAACTCCTTCCAACATAGTTTTTAAATTAGATCCCAACCTGATGGAATTGAACCACGATAGCCATTCGGAGTAAGAACCAAGAGGCGACCAAACTAAATCCCACCAACGGCAGACAAGACGAGTGACATCAGTAGCCATGGTGCAGCTAAACAAAAGGTGCGACGTATCTTCAAAATGCGAGGAACAAATCGGGCAAGACAAAGAAGAGACATAAATACCTCGATGCATCAGATTCACCCTTGTAGGCAAGCGATCAAGAGAGACCTTCCATGCAAAAACATTAATTTTAATCGGAACAAATTTGATCCATCTCGTAGCAGTAGCCTCCTTAGGAAGAAAAGACTCGTCCAACAATTTACGGACATCCTTAACGCAGAAAACTCCATTCCCGTTCAAATCCCAAAACCATTTATCCTCAGTATTAACCAAAACCGAAGACCCTATAAGATCCTGGAGCTGAACAAGTTGTTGGGCTTCAACTCCCCCTCTAACTTGGCGACGAAGAGAGAATTCAACATCTCCTTGAAGCTTGACAGCTACTGAACATTCTTTGTTCTCTTCCAATGCATAAATACGGGGGAACATGTATCGAAGTTGCTGGTCTCCTAACCAGACGTCGCTCCAAAACTGGGTATGCATCCCATTGCTCACTCTTCTTTTACAATGGGAAATCAAATCAACACCTCGACCATTTAGAATATTTACTTCCTTAAGGATATTATTCCAAATCGAAGAATTAAAAGAAGACAACTTCTGAATATTCGGGCCATGTATGGCTGAAATGACACGAAACCACAAAGAGTTGTCATGAGAAATATACCGCCACACCCACTTAAACAACAAAACCCTATTTAAAGCAAAAAAACTAGACACCCCTAGACCACCGTACTTTTTAGCCGAAAGCACCTTGGCCCATTTGACCCACGTAAAACTGCTTGTCTGCTAATCTAGAGCCCATATAAAGAAAATTCCTATGTGAAATAGCTCCAACGAATTTAAGACGGATTTTAGCACCAAATAAAAAGACATCCATAAATGGAGGGATCCAAACACCGATATCAGAAGCGTGCGGCGGCCCCCAATGGGACAGGGTTTTAACCTTCCAATTGAGAGGCGGGAATTTGAGCTTACAAAAAAAAACAACCCAAGCACATATTATTGACATGTTACCACCAACCGTGACTCCAAGATACTATAAAAGGGATTTACATTATCGAGTCATCCAGCAAAGAGCATGCAACACGACAATTAGATCAAGTCTTCTAAGTTAGGTATATAATATTTTCAAAAGATGTTTTATACAAATGGCATTTACCTCACTAAAAACATGGTTAAAGAATGAATATGTTTTCTCTTAATAAATTATTCCTTGTGAATAAAAAGAAATTATACTTAAAAAATCATTAAATAAATATAAAGAATATATATATATATAGTTTAATATAATATAATATTATCTATATATACTAATATATCTATTATATATATAAATATATATATATATATATATAAAGCGTAAAGTATATGCGTATATATATACGTATATATATATACATATCACTACACATGTACACACGATTATACAATTTGATATGTTGAGAGTTGAATAGTAGGTAGTCTTTTTAACGCTGATATGTTCATGCACACATATACTCTTTATATATCATCAAGCTTGTACGTTTAAAATGGATACAACTTAGAAAAATAAATTACTGTTTTACAAGTCAAAATATCTCAGTTTCCACCCTTTTCATACAATATGATGCATGGAAAAATTTAGAGCCATAACAAGAGAAAAAGAAATGGAGGTAACAACATAAGAGGTAAAAGAACAAGAATATGTTACTTTAAACAAAAATGCAAGCTACTGTTCGCAAAGGGTTCAATCGGGTTGTTCTATATTAGACTTAGAGGGTGTTTGGCTTTGCGTTTTGTCACAGATTATTTGCTTATTGCGTTTGCCAAACGCAAAAAATCATTTTTGAGTGTTTGGTAAGTATTTGTTAAAAAGTGATTATTCACGTTATGAGGTCTTGAAAACGCAGTTTCGCAGCAGTAGGTAAGGAGTCACTTTTTGCAAATGTGATTCAGCTTTTTGTATTCAATTGATATTTAACCACTCATCTATTTCTACGTGTCCTTGTTAGTATATTATATTCTCTACTTTTGTCATTTCATGAGTTAACTAGTGGTATAATTTATTTTGTCAAACACTAAAACAACATAATCAAATCCAAACATTATTATTTAAAATCACGTTTTGTAATAGCTGATTATCTTATTACCCATTTTTAAAGCGCATAATCTATTTTCAATAAGCAACCACAAACACCCCCTTAATGGATGAATTGGTAAAGGTAGGACAAAATATGGGTTACAATATGAAAGGTCGCATGAAGAACATAGAAGCCATTATCGGTTCTCAAGGAGATCGTAACGTTGTTAAATGAATTTTTAATCCCTAAATATTCAAGGGCTTGGTCATAAGACCAAGAAATGATGGATAAAGGAGTTGTGTATGAAGAATAGAGTTAATTTCATATCTCTTCAGGAAACTAAAATGGAACGTATGGAGTTGGTTACAATTAACAAGTTGTGGGGTAATACATCTTATAACTATGCGTTTAGCTCATCTATAGGTAATTCAGGTGGAATTTTATGCGTTTGGGAACCTGTAACACCCCCATTTTTACATATAGCAGC
>BQNB010142106.1:0-17179 GCA_026074375.1 Tanacetum coccineum | reverse complement strand
TCCAACATGCCAAACATACCATCAAACTATCAAACAAAACTTGAGAGGGTCTTGAATGGTTTTGATTCTCATCAAGAAAGAAGATTGTCTAGTCTTGGGACCTAACTCAAGCAACAACAAGATAAAGTAATCAACAAAATCAACACATTATGGAAGATCGTTTCAGATAAATTTAACAGTGCACCTACTCGTGACATTGCAAAAAATTCCATTGCTTGCATGCATGTTATATCCCATAATCACCAAGAGAATGGGGCACCTCCAAACAAGGAGATTAAAAGTTCGTCAAAATTGCTCTCTCCTAAATATTAAGCACAATCATCTTTAGGAAAAGAAGATAGAAACCCCTCCTCTTCAAAACGCATTCATTTTTTAACATAATCACTATCGTAAGAAAAGAGGATGAACCTAAGGAAACCTGAATCTTAGAACCTAATGTAACTAAGAGCAATAATCGTAACACAACTGTTGAGGATAAGGAAGTAGTTGAAAAGGAATCAAAGGATTCCGAAACAATAGTAGAAGAAGATAAATCAAGTGACATAGGACGTAATGATGAAACTAGTAATCCAGGAGATAGAGTGTATAAGGATGAAAGAGAAATAGGAGAAGAAGGGGAATGAATGGAATATGATCAACCCCTAGACTTAGTTGATATACGCGATGATGAGGTTTACGAATCCTTAATTAAAAAATACCAAGTTGTTCATTAAACTTTGACTTTAGAATCGAAAAAGGAGATCCTAGTAACCTAAAGATTCCATGCATGATAGGCCGTAAGTTCATAGCAAATGCATATATCGATTTAGATTCACCTATGAATGTTATGTCCTTAGCTTATTATTACACCATCAAGAATCAAGGGTATGAATATAGAGGGCAAAATTTTGTTGGAATAGGAAAAGATATGCACGTATTTATAGGGAATAAAAGTCACGTTATGGACTTTACCATCCTCGAGAATGTTGAAGCTAATATTGATCCTAGTTTATCCCAAGTAGTTTTTGGCCTGCCATTCGTGGAGATCACTAAGCTAATACTAGATATGGAACAAGGGTTAATTACATTCACTGATGGAATTAAGGAAGTCACTTTTAAAACACCATATAGGGATTCAGAAATGGATGACTTAACTAGTGAAGGACATGACTTGTTGTCATCTATGGTGATACTTAGCGAAGATGATTATAGGAGAGGATGTAAAAGGCTATCAACTTTATAGAGTGGATTTTGTAAGGATATTGATAAACTTGGTCCAATATACAAAAAAGAGATTGAAAGAATAGATTTTGATGTGTCATTTGAAGCCCGTGGAAGCAGGACAAGCGAAGGAGGAGTCACGTAAGAAGTATGACTCCGAGTCTAGATAGAAGACTCGTTAATAAACAAAAGTGCTTATTGGGAGGCAACCCAATCTTTTATTTTATGCATTTTAGGAGTGTCGTGTGTTTTATTCTTTATTGTTTGTTCTTATATGTTTAAATTATATATGTGATCATGCTTTGTTTTATATTTAACCTCGTCTTAATTGCAATCAAATGTATTTTACATGAAATAAGTGTATGGGAAACTATACGGTTTATAAGAACCATTTCAACATAAAGAATAAATAATTTTAGATTAATTCACACTTTTATGTTTTATTGTTTGTTTTGAGTCATATGTTTGTACTAACAGTTTTTGTGGCCTACGCATTAAAATTTTTCCACGAAATCATTAATGGGACATGTTTATAATTTTTTTCCAAGAAACGCTAAAATAAAATTTCAGAGTGAGTGGAGACGGCGTCAAGATTTATTCCTGACGACGTCGCCACTGTAGCACTTAAGAAATTTTCGTTTTTTCAAATTTTTGAAAAGTTATTTTTGTTTAATTTCCAAAATTTTTATTTTTCCTAACTTTTTCAGAAAGCCAAGATTACATTAGTATATACATTCTATCTTTATTGCTTTCTTAAGATTTTATTTCATGATTAATAGGGTTGTATATCCTTTTCCCATAGAATTTTACGCTTGGTATAGTTGGTTTTTTATCTTTGATTTGTAGGTTATATTAGATAAAGAGAGTCCGGAAGCTCTTAGGATTTTCACTTGGACGATTCTTAGATGACGATTTAGCCAGTTTAGCTTGTTTCTTCTCCATTATTGAGCAAAACCAGGGGAGTATTAGTTTCTCTCGCTATTCTTATTTTCCATTTGTTTGTTTTCGTGTACTCATAGAACATTGGGGACAATGTTCAAAATAAGTGTATGAGGGAAATAAAAGCCTTAGAAACTATTCCTTCAATTACATTTGCTTTGTCTTTAAAAAAGATGTGTAATATACCGAAACATGGTTTGGGACGGTAATTTTAGCCCAAAATTTAAAAAAATGTATGGCATATATCAGTGAAACTGTAGTATTAGAAGCGTCTCATGGATAAGAGTTATATCACTAGCATCAAAACCCCACCACTAAAAAATTCCACCCCAAAAATGTGAGGTTCGCCCCTAGATTTTTAGGAATAAAAGCATTCATTTTTAATGCTTATGAGAGTGTACCGGTAGTATTATAAGTTCTAGAACTTGCTTTAGTGATTCATCCCGAGACTACTAGTGAGATCGCATTCGTGTGATTATGATTTACTAAGTGATAAAAGGCATTAGGATAAACCTTTGTTTTTATCCTTCGTTTGTTATGGTTATGATGATCTTCACAATCATATAACTACCCCCACACCCTTGCTATGCACTCATTTTTAGTGCAAGATACCCCTAGTACACCCCTCAGAGCCTATCCTTTTTGGGGTTCTCGTAATTTTCCGATGGATTATGGATTATTAATGAAGAGCATTGTTTACACCCCACGAAAATGTTACACCCAAATCATCTTATCCTTCCTTGTATGTACTCATTTTTAGTACATTATTGTTATCACATTTGTTAAACCCCACTTTATTATTTACTTGATTACATAGTTGCTAAGTCGAGTCATTATTAGTGTATATAGTTTTGGGACGATTGGGATTCATGGTGATTTTTCATTATATGGAGAAATGAGAAAGAAAGTCAAAATTATTACCCTCATGCGTGCATAATACACTCCATGTTTATTGATCCTCCTAATTCGGGTCATTAGTTAGTTTATTAATGAGTTGTCATAAAACTCAAGTGTATGGGTGCAATTATAAACCCCAAGTTATGTATATTATTTATGTTTCAGCAGATGGCAAGGTAAAAGCGTATAAAAAAGAAAAAAATGAAAAATGAAAAAAGCAAAAAAAATATGTTAGATACGGGCTGCCATCTTGCTATTGTTTATGTTCAAGAAAGTGTCGAGAAAAGAAAAAAAAGAGTTTGATATAGAGTTGTGTATATTTGTCCTTGTTTCGTCGAGTCTTGGCTTAGCAACGCCTTTTTACATGTATTCTTGTAGATAATTAACTCGCCACCAGTAAAATATTCCCCATTATCCCTAACCGTGTTTCCTTTACCCTACACCTAACGCTACAACCCTTTAAAAGACATATTTGATAGTAATTCCTAGGTGCTTACGCCAAAGTGGTGGAGGTTTTGATCCTTTATCAAGCTTATGGTAATTTATATACTATGACAGGTAGTGAGTGTTATTTCTTCAGTTTCTTATTTTGTTATAATTCATTATTAGACCCAAGAAAATGAGAGAATCCAAACACTTATATGAGATGCTAGTATATAATTTTTGTGCATTTAATTAGAAGGTCTATTCGGTTGTGCCATAAACTTATCTTTACGAGCAAGGTTTAAATGTCCCACGACTTTTGCTATTAACTAGGTAGAAAGCCCATTTGCTTGATGACAAGCAAATCCCAAGTGTAGGGGTATTTGATGAGATGTAATTTTATACATTTTTTCGGGGTCATTTAACCCTCAAAATCATGCAAATATCCTCATTTATTGTGCTTAATCGTTTCTTTTTGATATTTTAGCATTTGGGAAGCATTTGAAGGAAATACATGTGACTTGGGCTCATTGGAGAAGAAACGGACGAAGACGTAACCGTTACAAGATTTAAATGGAGCCTTGGATCTACATTACGTGGAGATTGGGGTTGGTTTGTGCTCATTCACTACGAGATATTTATACCGCTAGAAATACTGGGCCTACCGGGTCACACACGTTTACACTTAGATATCATTCTATTAATGTTTATAATAATATATTAGTATATTTATTATTTATATTAATATATGGTTTGACGAAAGAACACTAACGGTCGTTAATTAGTTCGTTATGAATAAATACTTTTAATTAATGGGTAATTAAATGTAATTAACCATAAATATTGAAAAAGTCAAAAAGTCAAACACCAAGGGGTGTTTTCCCTTGGTTTGACCGGCCATAGCCCAAGGAGGGGTATGAGTTGGGTTTAGAGCTATCTTTTTCTCCAAGATATGTATTTTAGGTAAACCCTAAATTCATCTAGTATATAAGGAGGATCCTAGAGCTCATAATTCTCATCCCTCTCTTCTCCCCTCTCTTGATCGACGCAAACAAACACCCATCTTATGTCTCTCTCTCTCTTTTGGTGCAATCGAAACAAACAACCCTTTAGGGTTTTCAGTTTCAATTATTCTTGTGTTCACATATTCGTTGGTCAAGAACTAGCATTCGGGTGATACTGCTTGACGTGTAGTATATGAACCGCGTGGAGGTTACTTACTTTAGTAACTTGGAGTAGTTTTCGGTAAGCACGTTTATTACACACGTGCGTGTACTCAAAGAAGCTTGCGTTCGTCACTAGCTTGATTGCTATCGGTATGTTTCCTTATTTATGTTTTTATGTGTTAATTATTTATGTTATATGAATTATATCCGATGCGTAGCTAATATTAGGGTTAATTATTAACCAATTCCAACAGTGGCATCACGAGCCAAATCATATAGCGTAGTAATTACATAAAAAACGTAAATATTATGTAAAATCCGGCGCCTATATATGTGTAATTGTTGCCTTTTATATGAAAATTTATTTTAGAAAATTATTTATAAAAATAATCTTGCTTAAAATTGGTCACATAAATAAGGTAATAATATATAGGGATATATTTTACATGTTTTTATCAAAAATGCTTATTTGTTTTATCTGAGTTTTAGATTTGCTATAAATATTTGTTGCTTATTTATCCTGTTATAAATTATCAATCATAGATTACATGCATGTAACTCATGGTTTATTAAGCTTAAATATATATATATATATATATGCATGAGAATTTGTTATGTGAATTATTTAATTGCAATATTAGGGAAGACCCTTTGTTGAATTAATTGCGTAACTGATTCTAGTTTAGTATGATTAATTTTGCTTAATATGTTTTGCATGTTTTATATTTATGGCGTTTTATAATTATGCAAAAACGATTTTCAAAATTAATATGGACTAAAAGTACATGATGCTTATTGTGTGTATATTGATACATACACTTTGCAAAATCATGGACTATATACGTAAATTTTGTAATTTTCTTGCAAACGTTCTATAACGCAGGGGTTTAGTGGTTTCCGCAAGGGAACCCGCGACGGAACATGCAAGAATACACAAAATTTACATAAACGGTTTTAACAGTATTTTAAGTATGTCGTTAATCGTTACTAGGGTTTGGTTTTTTTCCCTTGGGGAATTAACCTTATCCATAGTAAGATCACCTATACTTAGAAATATAGTAAATAAATGTCAACCCTAATTTGATAAATGGCATGAAAATTTATAAAATTAAGGGATTTATAGAAAGATTTTAAAACAAACAAAAATGGAAATGTTTTAAAAGAACAAGTGTCATAAGGTTTGTATGCATGCTTCCTTATACGCAATTTTTGGTAACATTATTTTATCAAATATCTACCCGAAAAACAAGTCAATTGCAATCCAAGTATGAAATCACCTGAGTTGTAATTTTTACTCTAAAACAGTTTTAGGTAAATTTTACAAACAAGGTAATATAACAATCGTATGGTCAGACCTGAGACTGTAAAATTACTGATTTTATTTTGGACGACTTAAATTGAGTATGTCGTTCAAAACTTCTACCCGATAGAAATATATGGGGTTAAACATGCTACTTGACATTGTAATTCTGGATTATAATGCCTTGTGTCCCATACTGGCTAAAAGTTGCACATGTTGGCAATTATCAGACGCTTATTACCTTTTTGAGTTATACCATTTTTAGTACATCAACTGCATTAATGGTACAACGTTAAAGTTGGATCTTAGACTCTTAATAAAATTAATTGTTTATTTATGTATAAACATGGGTAGTTAATTTTATAAGAGATTATTATCAAAAATACTGACATTTTCTGAACTTTTGATTGTTTTGTAGATGGCTGCTACTGCCTAAAATACAAATAATAAGACTATCAGGTCAATTCTCCTAGCGGAGAAACTCACAGGTTCGAATTTCACAAACTGGTATCGCAATCTGAGGATTGTTCTAAAGTATGAGAAAAAGACAAAGTTTGTGGAATAACCTATTGGACCTGCCCCTAATCCTAAAACTGCTGACCCTGATACTATTGACAAGTACTATGAGACTATCAATCTTGAGCAAGTGGTTGCATGTCTTACGCTGTCGAGTATGTCTTCGGACCTGCAAAGGATGTTGGAGAAATACAATGCATATGACATGTTGAAAGAACTGAAAACTATGTTCGAAGAGCAGGCAAAACAGGAACCGTTTAAAATAGTTAAATCGTTCAACGCTTGTAAACAGGAGGAAGGTTAGTCAGTAAGCTCCTATCTCTTAAAGATGAAGAGCTACTTGGACACTTTAAAACGCCGAGACTATGCAATGCCAAATAAACTTAGTGTGAGTCTTATTTTGAATTCTCTCAACAAGGACTATGATCAGTTCGTTCAGAACTACAAAATGCATAACATGAGGATGACGATAGCTAAATTGCATGCTAGGCTGAAACTCCATGACAAAGGTATTTCAAAGAAGGCTGAAACTCCCGCTGTATTAGTTATACGAGAGGGTAAGATCCAGAAGGACAAAAGGAAACCGCGATGGGCGAAGGGTAAGGATAAGGGAAAGAACAAGCTTGCTTTTGCTCCTAAGCCCAAGATCCTACCACCACCTAAGAGAGATAATCCGACAAAGGACTCTATCTGCCACCACTGCAAGGAGGTGGGTTATTGGAGGAGGAACTATCTGTCCTACCAAGCTGAGTTAAAGAAGAGGAAGGAGGATAACATGGCTAGTACTTCAGGTATCTTCACTATAGAAGTCTACGCTTTTCTAAATAAGACTTGGGTATATGATACGGGATGTGGTACTGATATGTGCTTAAACACACATCTTTTATTTCTTATTATTAAGCTAAAAAGACCAATAATACATGAAAAATGCATTGTATATGTGTGTTTTGTCAATTGTGTCTTGCATGTAACGGATATTCAACAAAAGGACAAAATCAAAGGCAAAACGGACAAAACCGAGCACATGAATGGAAAGAGCGTGAGAAAACAAAGACGAAGGCATATTTATCTTTAATGGGCCAACCCATACCCATTTTTAATGGGCCGAGTCAGCCCAAAGATATATACCTTATTAACCTTAAAAACCTAATCCAATTATACAAATCCAAAAATCCAAGCCCAATACAACAAGTCAAAGCCCAAATACCAAATCCAACCCAACCCTGGTCCAGGGTCAAATATATAACACGGGTCATTTTTACTATAAATCTTTTTCATTTCATTCATTTCCTTCCTATTTCACCTCAACAACAAACCAGGGTAAAACCACTTAACTCTCACACGCTCCCCTTTGCTTCTAGAAACCTGACACATCTGACATCCACTTGTCACGCTGGCAATCCTAAGCTAATTGATTGGTGGAGAATATGTGGTTGTATGATCAAGGGCTCAAATTGATTTGATTGGATCTAAGGGTTAAGGATGGACAAGTGAAGACGCTCCTGAAAGGCTAGAACCTTCTCTTCCTTACTATAAATAGAGAGGCTCATCACACATGAAAGGGTGTGTAGGATTTTAGCTTAAAATAGTTTTTAGTAGCTTATTGTTTTCTTTTTAATGTAATTTCTCTTTTCAAGCAGATTGTAATCCTCTTTTAAGATTAATAAAAGTCAGTTTCATTTAAATTTCACCTTAGATTCTGTCTTTACTTAAATGCAATTATGGTTTAAGCTTGAATAATAATAAGCTTATAAGCTCATTAAGCTGTCTTAACAATTTATGCTACTGCTTATTTAGTTTGGCTCACCTAAAGCTTAAACTAAATAAGCATCCACTTCAAAATCACTCAAAATTACATTAGCTTATGTTTTGGATGATAAGCCAGATTGGGATGGGCTTATAGACACTACCAGCTTGTTTCTAACAAGATGGAGCTTGTAGATAAGCTCCTTTGAGCATTTGTGATCCTTGTTTGAGCTGGGATCAAGGTACTCTTTCATTTTCTCTTTTTAGCTTATTTCTTGTTTAGCTTATAATACTACTTATTGCTTGCTTTTTACTGCTTATTTATACTTATTCTATCTAATGAATGCTAAATGTGTCAAGGGAGTAGTTTAGATTAGCTAGATTTAAGCTTTAATAAAATCTGATTTATTCTAAGTCATAATAGCTTTTTAGATTAGCTTATCAATTAGTGCTTATTTCTATAAGGTTAATGATTATTTGCCCTTTATTTTCATAGTTCTCAGTCTGTTTTCATAATTCAAAGCTTAAATAAGTCTGTTTTAGCTTTTAAGTAAAAGTTCAATAGTTTAAAGGGGTGTTTGGGATAAGGCATTAAAACCCGGTAAAAGCAAGTGTAGTCTATTTTCAGCTCTTAGATGAATTTCATAAGTTTAAAATAGGTTTAATTAGTAGTTTTCATAAGCTCAAATTAGGTTTTGTTAAGTTTTTTAGTTTAATTTGTCAAATGTTTAAAACTGTCAAGTAAGGAGTATTCAAATCTGCCTATTTGCTTAATGTTTAAGAATGAATGCTTAAAATGTGGTTTTAGTGGTCTCAAATACATCATTTTAAATATGTTTTGAGTTATCTGTTTTTGGGATAGTCTTTTGGAAGTTTAAGATCTAAAACAGTTATGAAAAACTAATCTAGTGTCTGTTTTAAAAAGACAGTTTATGCAGGACATTTGTAGTCATAATTAGGTTTAATCTTTGTTTTATTTTGATTATTCTTAGCTTATTATAGTCTAAAGTAAGTCTAATTTAAGTTTTTAGTGTGTCAAAAGTCATTTTAGAGTTTTAAAGTTTAGTTGCAAGAGGTTGTTTATCATAGAAAGTTAAAATCTGTCATGAATGCAATCTGTCTTATATTGGGTTTTGAGCTTAATTAGTTGTTTAATTAGCTCAAGTTTAGTTTATTTTAGCTTATTGAGTCAAGATTTAGATCTGTTTTAAATTTGAATTCTTAGATTGTTCTTATTGAGTCTTAGTTTTAAGTTTAAAATCTGTCTTAAATGTCCAAAAAGCCAAAAATACTAGCAGTGGTCTGGCATCTTCATGATCCTTTTTCTAGTTTATTTATTAAGCTTATAATCTTAAATTCAGCTTATTTGTGTTCTTTGAGTGTTAGACTTAATCTGTTTTAGGTTTGTTAGATTTTTCTTTCAGCTTAATTAATCTTAAATCTAGCTTAAAGTTTGTCAAAATATTTTAAAGTCCTCTTAAGTTTTTTTAGCAATCTGTCTTTTTGTTTTTTTTATGGTTTTTAGCTTATTGGTTTCTGCTTATTTCTAGGTTTTATTGCTTATTAGGTTTAGGTCTTGGTCTATTTTAGCTTATTTGCTCTTTCCTAGTTGCTAATTTAGTCTAGAAGTCAAAACAGTTTTAGCTTAGTGTTAAAAAGCTTTAAAGCCATTTCTGTCTTTTTCAAACAGATTTTTTCTAGCTTATTTTTCAGTTTTGTCAAAAAGCTCTTTATTAAAGTTGTTCATTTAAGCTTATAGTTTAGCTTTTTTAAAAGAAATTTAAATAAAAAAATGTTTTCATCAAAAAAGAAGTCACAGGTTTCGAACATGTGACCTCCCCCTCACCACACCAACACCCTTACCGCTGCGCCCTTGGAACTTTTTCATATGTCTCTTACACTATTTAATACATATATGCATTTTCAGTTTAAGCTTTTATAGCTTATTTGATTTATAGCTGCTTATTGGAAAGAGCTTATTGTCTCATTTTTCTTTAAAAACCTTAGAAATAGTATTAAGCATTTTTAGGAATTTTCTTAAATTTTTATAAAATAGTTTAGTAATTTTTATTAATTTTCTAGATTAAAAGTGTTTTTAATTGTTTAAAAATATAAAAAAGTTACAAAAAAATATAATTTCTTTTTTTTTAAATTATTTTAGTACATTTAAGTTTAAAATTTAGCATTTTGCATTTTTAGGATTTAAATTTGTGTTATTTGCTTAATTAGTCGCGTTTTTAATTCTCGTTATCGTTTTTACGTTTAATTCTTTAATTGCTTAATTTGTTAGCTTGCCTTTATTTGTTTTTTTGCATTTCATTATTAGAAATAGAATCAAAATTCAAAATATTTGATATTCGAGCATCAATCAAAATACCTTTGCGGACTTCAAATTGAACTCTTGTCAGGATACGACATCCGGAAGATAAAATATTGTTTGTCCTCAAGCAATTTTTATATCAATCGGGATACTCTCTATACTATAATTAATTTGAGATATTTAGGATATATATTTAATTATATATAGACTATTTGTCATCGAATCAAATTTTTGGCGCCGCTGCCGGGGAGAGGTGTACTATTTTTGCAAAGTCTTTGAAGTTAGTGCCTTAAAGATCCTTCCCCATGAAGTTATCGTTTATAATTTTTTATTTTCTTTTATAAAAACCATAAAAATACAAAAATATTTTGTTTTCAATTTATTTTATAAAATACAATTTTTTTTTGAAAAACTCAAAAATAACTGTTGTGTCACTTGTGAAAACGGCTCACCTTTAGATTAACAAACTATAAGAGAGGTTTAAGGAGGGTCGATCCAACGAACTTCGGCCCGAAAGGAGAAGGTTTTTAAAACGCTTCGCGTTTACCCGCTCCTCCGCTTCTTTGTGCGTTTTCTAGAGAGTTATCGTACACTTGTTTGATTATCGGTTACAAAAATATTTTCGTTCTATCTTATTTTATCTTATTTTGTTTTTAGTGCATGAGCACTCTCTCTACTACTTCTAATATATTTTCTCCGCTTAGAGACCCCGAGAGTCTTATTCGAGGAAGAAATTTTGGTGAACCGTCATCTCTTTTCGACTTTGAAGAAGTTATGGGCATTCCTCATAATAATCAGGGACAGCCTCCTGCGAGTCCCCCTCCTCCTGATAATAATGGTTCACCTCCGGTGGTGTGACCTAATGGGCCAGCTCCCCGATCAATATAGGAGTTGTGCTATCCGTCTAAAAATGGACGGGGCGGACCAATTGCCCCGATTCCAATCGAAGCTACGAATTTTGGACTTCGCCATCACATGATCCAACAAGTTCAAAATACTTGCCAATTACACGGGTTATCGAGCGACGATGCCAATAGACATATTGACAAATTCTTAGAAATTACTCAACATATGAAGCAAAATGGGGTCTCCGATGACGCCCTTCGTTTATCTCTTTTCCCATATTCCTTGACGCATCATGCTATCGCATGGTATGATCGCCTTCCAAGGAATTCCATCCACTCTTTCGACGATATGATGAGGAAATTTCTCTCGAAATATTTTCCTCCTTCAATGGTGACTAAATTAAGGAACGAGATCACAAAATTTGAACAAAAACCGCACGAATCATTATTCGAGGCATGGGAGCGTTACAAATTGTCCATTGATCGGTGTCCTAACCATAACATGCTTTTAGTTACACAAATTGATACGTTTTATAATGGTTTGACATTAAGTCATCGGGACACCATCAATGCTGCAGCGGGAGGAACTTTTATGCAAAAGACACCGGAAGAATGTTACGAATTGATCGAGAACATGACCGCTCACCACAACCATTGGGACACTTCAGCAACTCGAGACGAGACATCTAGAACTATCTCTTCTACTACTACTACCGAGAGTCCAGAAGTTGTTCGACAATTGGAAATGATGAATAAGAATTTTCTAGATATGATGAGACAAATACAATCGGTCAAATCTGCGAATACGAAGTGCGAGACTTGTGGTGGTCCCCATTCTTTTACCGAGTGCCCAGCCGTCGGTGGCTACACTCAAGAGGCCGCTTATGCTACTACGGGTAACCACAATTCGGGGGGTAATTCCTACCAACCACAAGGTGACCGTAATATGCTTAGCTATCGCTCGAATAATTACCTCGGACCACCCGGTTTCAATCAACCGAATGTGCAAAATAATCAAAACCGATACAATCAAAATCAAGGATACAATCAGAACCGAGGAAATAATTTTAATCAAGGAAATTATCAAGCTCCGAATAATCAAAATCAAGTTCAACCTTCGAATGAGTTATCAAACTATATAAAGATTAATGAGACTAATATGAGAGCCATGCAAAATTAGATAACTACTATAAAAACAGAAATAAAGAACGATTTTGAGACTTCGATGGCAAAACAAAGCAATGAGCTAAAGAACATGATGGCTAGTTTCTTTCAGATGCAAAATCCCTCGGGTTCGGGATCACTTCCTAGTAATACCGTTGCTAACCCGAGAGGAGATTTGAAAGCCGTTACCACTCAAAGTGGTGTTTCTTATGATGGACCTATGATTCCACCTACTTCCTCTCCTCTTCCGAAGGAAGTGGAACGTAAACTGAAGGCGACAAAGGACAAGGTGCATCCTACAAATTTAGGAAGTACCGCACACGTCTAACCTCCGGTGGTCCAAGTACCTATTTCAGAGCCCGATGTTGCTCCAAAGCCTAATCCTAAACCGTCGATACCTTATCCTTCAAGACTTAATGTCCAAAAGCTTCGTGAAAAGGATAATAATCAAATGTTGAAGTTCCTTCAAATCTTTCAAAGATTACATTTCGACATTAGCTTTGCGGTTGCTCTTCTTCACATGCCGAAGTTTGCTTCTACGTTTAAGAGTCTCCTTAGTAATAAGGAAAAATTATTTGAATTGGAAAATACTCCGTTAAATGAGAATTGTTCGGCGGTGCTCCTTAAAAAGTTGCCCGAAAAACTTGGAGACTCCGGCAAGTTTCTAATCCCTTGTGATTTTCCGGAGCTAGATGATTGCTTAGCCTTAGCCGATCTCGGCGCTAGCATCAACTTAATGCCTCTTTCCGTATGGAAGAAGCTTTCGCTCTCGGAACTTACTCTGACTCGCATGACACTCGAACTCGCAAACCGATCGGTTGCTTATCCGGTTGATGTTGCCGAAGATGTCTTTGTGAAAGTAGGAAAGTTTCATTTTCCGGCCGACTTTGTTGTAGTTGATTATCATGTCGATCCTCGGGTTCCCCTCATTCTCAGGAGGCCTTTCTTGA
This sequence comes from Tanacetum coccineum, assembly GCA_026074375.1. Classification (NCBI taxonomy): domain Eukaryota; kingdom Viridiplantae; phylum Streptophyta; class Magnoliopsida; order Asterales; family Asteraceae; genus Tanacetum; species Tanacetum coccineum. The sequence goes on along the minus strand of BQNB010142106.1, from coordinate 3,713 downwards.
GGACGGCACGAGCATTAATCGATGTACACGGTGAAGAATTAACTCTTCGAGTCAATGATGAAGCCATAACGTTTAAAGTCAGGCACACTTCGAGATACTCCCGTAACTATGATGATGAATCGGTTAATCAAATCAATGTCATATACGTTGCATGTGAGGAGTATGCTCAAGAAGTGCTCGGATTTTTAGATAGTTCAACGAGTGGTAATTCCACTCCTTCGGAACCTATCATTGCTTCTTCTTCCCCTCGTTTACTCCTTTTGAAGGAGGAGATTTCATTTTGGAAGAGATAGAGACTTTTCTACATACCCCGGATGAGCTTTCTAATTTGGATGATGATTACTACGACACGGAGGGAGATATTCTTTACCTTGAGAAATTGTTGAATGAAGATCCTTCTTCGAATCTCCCTCCGATGAAGAATGAGGACCTTAAGTAAGTTGATGTTACTATGACGAAGCCTTCGATCAAAGAACCACCAGAACTCGAGCTCAAGGATTTACCTCCTCATCTAGAATATGCATTTTTAGAAGGAACCGATAAATTACCCGTTATAATTTCTAAAGAGTTAAAAGATGAAGAAAAGGCCGCCCTTTTAAAGGTTCTTAAGTCACACAAATGGGCCATCACATGGAAAATCTCCGACATTAAAGGCATTGACCCTCAATTTTGTACGCACAAAATATTAATGGAGGATGATTTTAGACCGGTGGTCCAACATCAAAGAAGGATGAACCTGAAAATTCATGAGGTTATCAAAAAGGAAGTTATCAAACTCCTTGATGTCGGTTTGATTTACCCTATCTCCGATAGTCCATGGGTGAGTCCCGTACATTATGTGCCTAAAAAGGATAGAATGACCGTAGTTGAAAATGAAGATAATGAGTTGATGCCTACTCGATTAGTTACGGGATAGCGTGTATGCATTGACTACTGAAAGTTAAATGATGCCACTCGTAAAGACCATTTCCCTTTCCTGTTCATGGACCAGATGCTCGAAAGACTTACGAGAAATGAATATTATTGTTTTCAAGATGGTTTCTCAGGATATTTTAAGATTCCTATAGACCCGCAAGACCAAGAAAAGACCATCTTCACTTGCCCTTATGGGACGTTTGCCTACCAACGCATGCCTTTCGGTTTATGTAATGCTTTGGGCACGTTCCAAAGGTGCATGATGGCTATTTTCCACGACATGGTCAAGGAAACAATATAGGTCTTCATGGACGATTTCTCGGTCTTCGGGGATTCTTTCTCTTCATGTCTCTCCCATTTAGACAAAATACTCAAAAGGTGTGAAGACACTAATTTAGTTCTAAATTGGGAGAAATGCCATTTTAAGGTGAAAGAAGGCATTGTTCTAGGACATAAGATTTCAAAGTCCAGGATTGAGGTCGACAGAGCTAAAGTTGATGTTATAGCTAAAGTCCCTCATCTGACTTCCATCAAAGGCGTTCAAAGTTTTTTAGGTCACGCCGGGTTTTATCATCGATTTATTCAAGATTTTTCTAAAATCGTCCGGCCAATGACCCATATTCTAGAAAAAGACACCCCTTTCATCTTCTCAAAAGAATGTATTGAAGCGTTTAATACTCTTAAGAAGAAGTTAACCGAAGCTCCAATTTTAGTTGCCCCCGATTAGGACCTACCTTTTGAGATTATATATGATGCTAGTGATTACGCGGTAGGTGCAGTCTTGGGGCAACGAAAGACCAAACATTTTCAGACTATACACTATGCAAGTAAGACCATGATGGATGCTCAAGTACATTACACTACTACGGAGAAAGAATTATTAGCCGTAGTATATGCTTTCGAGAAATTCTGGCCTTACTTAGTCTTATCAAAAACTATAATGTATACGGACCACTCAGCTCTTAAGTGTCTTCTTGCTAAGCAAGATTCTAAGCCGAGATTGCTCTGGTGGATTCTCCTACTCTAAGAATTCAATGTCGTTATTCGTGATAAAAAAGGAGTGGAGAATCTCACGGCCGACCATTTATCTAGATTAGAAAATCTTCATCAAGATGATCTTGAGAATAAGGAAATTAACGAAACATTTCCTCTCGAGACCCTCGAAATGCTATCTTTTCATGGTGATTCTAGTACCCCCATGGTTTGCCGACATTGCAAATTACCATGCAAGAAATTTTATAGTGAAAGGGATGTCGTCTCAATAAAAGAAAAAATTCTTTAAGGATGTTAAGCATTATTTTCGGGGCGATCCCTACTTATTTTGGATTTGTGCGGATTAAGTGATTAGACGATGTGTTCACGGCCAAGAAGCCATTGATATCCTTATGGCTTGCCATAATAGACCCACCGAGGGACATCATGGTGCGAACTACACCGCTAAGAAAGTATTTGATTCCGGTTTTTATTGGCCGATAATTTATCGCGATGCCCATGACATGGTGAAGTCATGTGACTCATGTCAACGTCAAGGCAAAATCTCGCAAAAAGGTGAAATGCCCCAAAATGCATTTCAAATATGCGAGATCTTTGACGTATGGGGCATCGATTTCATGGGCCCGTTCCCGTCTTCTCGAGGGAACAAGTACATCCTCGTGGCCGTTGACTACTTATCTAAATGGGTTGAAGCAAAAGCGCTCCCCACTAATGATGCCCGAGTCGTCGTAAAAATTTTGAAATCTCTTTTTGCCCGACTTGGAACTCCTTGTGCTATAATTAGTGATCACGATACTCACTTTTGCAATGACCAATTCGCAAAGTTCATTCTTAAGTATGGAGTTACTCACCGTCTTTCTACCGCGTATCATCAACAGACTAGTAGACAAGTGGATGTTTCAAATCGTGGTTTGAAACGTATCTTGGAAAGGACCGTAGGCGAAAATTGTGCTTCATGGTCTGATAAATTAGATTATGCATTATGGGCCTTCCGTACCGCTTTCAAAAAACCCATTGGGTGCACTCCTTATAAGCTAGTGTACGGAAAGGCTTGTCATCTTCCTATCGAGCTTGAACACAAGGCCTATTGGGCCTTAAAGCATTGCAATTTTGATCTCAAGTCCGCGGGTGATCACCGGAAATTTCCAATGAATGAATTAAATGAATTCCGGGATCAAGCCTACGAGAACTCTTTAATCTACAAAGAGAAAATGAAGAAGATTCATGACTCCAAGATTAAGAACCGCGTTTTCAACGTTGGTGATCGAGTTCTTCTTTTTAATTCCCTATTAAAGATCTTCTAGGGCAAGCTCAAAACCCGTTGGACCAGACCATTTACTGTTACTTAAGTTTTCCCTTATGGTACCATCGAGTTATCTCAAACCAACATACCAAATTTCAAGGTGAACGGTCATCGTCTCAAACATTATTTTAGAGGGGACATACCACCTATGGTCGTCTCGGATCTCCAAACCTTCCCCATGGACCACTAAATTTGGGGTCAAGTTAGGCTCGTAACTCGGATAACAAAAACAAGCGCTTCTCGGGAGGCAACCAGTGTTTCTATCTTCTTTTTCTATTTTCTAATAAGTGTGACGTGAGGAGGCTCGCCTCTTCCTTTCTCGTGTTTCGTGGCTTGTGTTTTATGTTCGGGATTGCCCGGATTTTAAAGACTCTCGTGCTCATGGTTTTGTCCATCATTCACTCGAGCTTTAATCCTTAACATGCTTATATATGGGAATCTGATATCCTAGATCTTATTGACTAACGTTTATCTATTAGCATAATTAATAAACGGCTTTAGA
>BQNB010142105.1:3863-17179 GCA_026074375.1 Tanacetum coccineum | reverse complement strand
AAACAGATATCATATAGGGGACACACAACATGTATAAGTCATAAATATAGTTGGCGTGGTTTTTGCCTCTACTTTTTTTTTTCTTTTTTCTTTTGAGACCTGATATGGATTAAGTTATAATTCTGGTGACCAGTCGTTCTTAAAACGTGGTGTGCTCTTCATTAGAAACTTTGAATCTTTTTGCTATCATTCATGTAACTTATGAATATTCCTAAAGACACGTTATTTTATAACATACTCTAGCTTTAATAAGTTGCTTGAGCTATTCCGGACAAAGATATTTCATAAGGCACCCTTAAACCATCTAAATGGAATTACCAAGTTTAAAATTTGGGCTCATAACTGGTCCTATTTTTGTCTCTCCGCGTTCAAATCGTACGTCTACAACAAAACACGTAATAATCTTTCCTATCCATATTATCCTACATATACCCATGAGGACACGTTTCCGAGACATTCCCCACGAAAAAAAAATTTGCTACTTTTATGCCACACAGGGTTGGGTTAAGCAGAGCTCTTCTGCACGTAACACTAAACAAAGAGTCAACTTATTCATGACACAAAACAATGATTGACATATTATCTATGAGCGTTTCCAAAACAAGATAAGAAGTAATAGCAAACAAGAATTTGATAATAACCTTTCTATACCAATCTCCAAACAAACTGTAGTGATTACCGTCTAGCTGTTACATCCGTGGCACGTAACAAAGAAGAAGGGGTCGGGACTGCAAGAGTCAAGAAGTAGTTCCAGGTTGGCAGATGACTTCCTGATGGGTTGGAGAAGAATCGTATTCCAGATGGAGGTAAAAGGATAACCAATAACTTATACTTTTGTTTTGGATAATTGTTAGGAAGGCTATTTTGTTGTCGTGTTAGGATAATATTGGTGTTTGTTTTAAGATTATCTGATTGCTAGTATTTAAGTCGTTTATGAATGAAATCAAGTAGTTTTTTGTCTGTTCTCCTCTCTACTTTCTTTTTGCAGGAGTGCGACCCACTATAAGGTGGTGCAATCGTTGGTACGGACTAGAGAGTATCAATTGGTGCCTTTTCATTGATTTCCTTTCATCGTGGACGAGAACGCAATCGTTTATTGCTCAAAGATCAGATTTCGGAGCCGATACGGCTCGACTTATAGCTATACAGGGCACGAAACTCGAAGAGACTATGAAATATTGTTACTAACGTGGCCAATGGGGGTCTGGTGGTGATCATGGGTCGGTCATACCGCGAGCCATGCGATTAGATGTCCCAAAATTTAATGGGCGCGGATCCTCACAGTTGGATCTTTTCTGATTGAATGAGTACTTTGAGTTGATTGGAGTACACCAGTTTCTCGACCACCTGTGCTTAAAAAAAGGTTTTCACTTGTGCGGTTTCAATATTGAAGGCGATGCGGTGAATGGTGTTCGTTGGTACTGACCCGAAACAATGCTCAGTTCAAACACCGTGGGATGGAGTTTCTGGAGGAACGTGCGCAGATCGATTTTGGCCCGTCTAATGTTATGAGGACCCTGCAAGGTTCGAGACTCTTTCCAAGTTGCGTACAACAACAGGTTACGAGTCAGCTCATGAATCGGCGTCACGTGACATCTTGAGCTATTGCTTTATGATCGTTTTACATCTACTGGTCTTAACCAGAACTCTGCAACGTGTGGAACTTTTTAGTTTCCCAACCAACAACACTTGGAGAAGCGTTTTCGTTGAGCAACAGTTACGGAAGTCCAGGCTAGATGACCATAAATAGGTCTCCTACTAGGCCTTAGCAGCATACCGTGCGACCAGTTGGTGGTCTATCAACTCAAGAGCTGTGTCTGCACATGAGGTAGTTTTGGGCGCAGATAAAGCTGAATGCTGGGTAAACACCATTATTGCGACGCCTGCGCCACTTACCAAACCAACTTTGCAATCACCGTTAGGATATCACCCGCTGAATGCCAAGAAGCCCTCATAAGGGGTATGTTTAATTGTGATAACAAGTGGATGCAATGCGTGAGATCATAATGTGTCCGGGGAGACATTTCTTTTGTTCAATGAACCGTAGGAAGGGGATGGTGATACGGGTAAGATGTTGGACGCGGGGTACCGGATGCGGAAGAGGGCAGTAGAAGTCGGGAATATTTCCATACTGAACTCCTGTGATTGGGCTACGAAGAGAGTCCCGTTCTCTTCAACTTTGGGGAAGGACAATTGGTAATAAGGGACGTGCAAGTGCTTAGCTTGATAATGGCCAGTACCCACCATTTTGTACGGCCTTGATGTGGTGAAAAATGCAACTACCTGTCTGCGCATCGACAAAAGCTCTTCAAGGTGTATATAGTGGAAGTGGTGAGTCGGTTACTTGTGTGAGAGGGTATGTTAGTCCTGAGTAACCCTTTGTATGCAAGTGCTAGTGCAATAGAAGTAGGTTTGTATGTATTACCAATTGAAAGTTGATCTCACTGACGATTGGTGTTGGGTGATTCGTTGGCTGCAAAAGTTAGGGAAGGTAACTCATGATTACGCCTCAGTAGGTTGGGGGTGAAGTGGATTTCATTCGTCTGCTCAATGTTATGTATTCTTGCTGATTGAGGGGATGAGTCATCTACGATTGAGGCGGATCAGCCTCCATTCGTATGCAAGCATTATTGGTAGGGCTGTATGACTATCTAGAAGGGTGCGTGTACGATTTTCATTGTTGCCTAATGGAAAGGATGAAGTCGAGGTGGTGCTCACACAGTAGGGTCGGAGGCAGAACGTCCAGAAACATCGATCAGCTTTTGGGGACGATTATAGCGTCACTAATTTGCCAGGTACGACACCATATTTACCTCCTACATCGTTACTTGAGTTGACCGATCGCTATCCATTTATGACCTAATACTAACTGATAACCGAAATTAATGTGCGAGGGCTTTCGTTTATCCACATTTCAAAAAATGAGACGGAAAAAAAAAAAAATACTAGTCATGAGATGCTGAGCCAGGGGCTTTTTCGAATTTTGTCACACCCGTTCTCTTCTCGTGTTATGGTTAAAAAAGAAGGATGGGATGCTTTATACGTTTTTGTCTGTTGGATTATCCGTGCTGCTTACACTTCGGTGTGAGTGGTTAAGGTATAAGTATATCCGTAATTCCAACGTGCTCGTGATGAATATGTTATAGTGAGCATCGGGGGTGCGGTAATTTTTTTACTAAGCTTGATTTGCGGGGACGGGGTACCTTAAAATTACGGAGTCTATGATGCAGCGTATGTCTACAAGTACTAGTGTCTATTTCGTACGCATGACGGTCACTGCGAGTTTTTGGTTATGCACTTGTTTGGTCTCACCCAATGCCCCCTCTACCTTTCAGCAAATATGAACGGTTGTTTTCACGCCTTAATTCTACGTAATTGTGATTAGATTTTGTTTGTACGATATCGTGGGGGGGTTTATTAGTACTACTATTGACTACACATTATGCCAAACATTTGAGTGTGTATTGGCATGTTTACAGGAACAACAGATTATGTAAATGCGGTACCAAGTGTGTTTTTGGTGTGGCTGCCAACGTCTCGAATATCTAGGGCATATCATCTCGGGAATGGCGCTCCCTCCGCATAATACCTTTTTGATGGAAATGGATCCCAAAGGTAAAGAGCGGTTTTGTGAATGGCAGTAGCCTAAATTCAACCGGCAAGTGTAGCGCGCGGGCTACTAGGCCCCTAGCGTGGGTATATATTCGTCGTTTTATTCGGGGCTATCGCATCTCTCAATGGCTGCTCAACCACATTAACCAAACATAGTATAGTTAATGCGTAAAGAATGGTTCAGTGGAAAGCAGGAGGAATCAACAGCTTTGAAGCTATAAAGCTGGCATTAGTTGTCTACTAGCTCCATATTAGGCTTCCGGATTACTTGAACTATTCTTATATTGTGGAGACGGAGCATGCTTCAGCGGTATCGGTTATAGGAGCGGTTCTTGATTCAAAAAACGAGTCCGTTACCGGCCTATTTGCTATTTTAGCACATGTAAGTTAGGTCCAATCGAAATGCGTTAGTCGCCGCAGACTCTAATCAATAAGTGTAATTATTTGCCATTGTGGAGCCGTTTAGAAATGGAGACAATTCTTCGCTCGGGCGACGGTTCCACTATCCGATACGGGTCAGTAAAAGTATCAAGGAAATTGATGGAACATGTGATTCCTAGACCCAATTCCAACCAGACAATATGTAAGGAATAATTAATGGGTTTTGATTTTGGCTTATCGTAATATAAGCCCGGGGCGCTGATTAACAAGTCTGGCGTAGGATTTCTGGTAGGTATTAGTTGTGGGAGGCTTACGCCCTCTCGGCCGTAGTGTCGTGACGACGAGGGCTAGCCCGTTCTAGCATCCTCATTCCATCGGCTCATGAGGCAGCGCTAGGTAGGAGTCCTAGATACATTGAAAAGTGAAAATGAGTCTTTGAAAGAGCTGATTGATTTGCATCAAAAATTAGACCGTGGGGAACTATCGCCGATGTATTCGCGTACGCCGGATAAATGGGTTGCTACTAGTTATAGAATACGGTACTTATATTGGTGTCCGAGTCTTACACTCAAGTAGCTCGATGCTATTACGGATTCCATGATACACCAGTGCGGGGTCATGGTGGAAATCAAGAAAAAGTATGGTTGGCTTGGCCGCCTTCCTAACTTATTTCTATTGGAAGGGGGAGTCATGCGGCCTAATCGGTGGAGGATTACATTAAGTGTTGCCTTGTGTGTCAACAAACTAAGTATTCAACACAAGCTCCTGGTGGGTACCTTCAACCTCTTCCGACACCCATGGCTGTGTGGGAGGATGTATCTATGGACTTCATTACAGGTTTGCCTAATTCTAAGGGAGTCACGGTTATTTTTGTCGTGGTGGACCATTTCAAGAAGTACGCGCACTTTGGTATGTTACCTACGAATTTTAATGCTCATAAGGTTGCTGAGGTATTTTTAGAAATCGTCATTAAGCATCATGGTTTACCTAAAACTATCGTGTCAGATCGTGATCCCATTTTTGTTAGTAAGTTTTGGAATCAATTGTTTCTTTTGAGTGGTACGCATTTGAATCATAGTACAGCGTATCACCCGCAAACGAATGGGCAAACGGAGGTGGTTAATCGAGGGTTGGAGCAATACTTGCGAGCTATGGTATCAAACGGGAACGTCGGGTTCGTTTTCTACCATAGGGCTGTGTATTGTCTATAATACTAGTACCATAGGCTAGTTTAGGATGCACCTACTTTCCAGGCATTGTATGGGAGGTTGCCGTTAACGGTGATTCCTTATCCGCCTGGCACTTCTAAAGTTGCGGCTGTGGACGAGCTCTTAGTAGAACGGGATGAGTTGTTGCGACAACTCAAGGAAAATTTGTTAGCAACCAAGCATAGAATGGAAATAAAGGCTAATAGAAAGCGTCGAGAAGTGGAATTTAAGGTCGGGGATATGGTGCTTGTCAAGCTACAGCCTTATCGCCAGTTAACTTTGGCTAAACGTCTTTCTAATAAGCTTGCTAAGCTGTATATTATGGGGCCTGTAAACGATTAGTGATGGTGAACGAATTGGAAGGTAGCTTGATACGCTTGCTACTTTACCTGCTCTCAAGTAAGGATCCAGTGCCCGTTTTTCATGTATCAATTCTTAAAGGTTTCTTAGGTGACGGGTCAGAAGTGGTTGCGGGTTTGCCTGAAGAATTTCACGAAGGTCAACCAGTAGAGCAGCCTTTGGCAGTGTGTGATATGTGAGTGTTGAGGTTTGTTGCATAATGTGAAGGTGGACACGTACTGTTTTGTGCAAATAAACTCTGTTCTTCCATCGTCTACTTTCTGCAAGGACGTGCCGGCACACACTATAAGTGCGTGCAATCGTTTGTGTAGGACTAGAGCGTATCATGTAGCCTCCATTTCCACATGTCCTTAACAAAAACATTGACTTTTCAATGGACATTGTTTTGTTCGTAGCCGTATAAACCATAAGACAATGTTTTTGAATCCATTTTGACAAGGGTTTAACCCCCTTTGAATATACTCCACTTTGATATGCCTGAGCCCAGTAAAAAAAGGGGGGTGCCAAATCGTCAAATCTTATTCCCATATTCCATAATTACATCTATCAAATTCATTTGATAGTTTTATTGTTTGTTCTATGAATTACTAGTAAGTAGCTAACGTAACTGCTCAATACCTTTACTTTCATGTTATAAATCAGAAAAATAAACGATAAAAAATGTGCTTTTGAATTAGTGGAAGTTAAAATGAGGCGGTTTTTAAAAAAACTAAAGACGGACATTCATACAGGTACAGAGCTTTCTCACGTAACACTAACAAAGATCAACTTATTCATACACAAAACAATGGTCAGAGGAATATTCCGGTGGCCAGAAGTTGTTGATGAATTAGAGCTGGTGGTCAGGTGAAAGGATGGCTTCTGTAACAGCCCAAGTGATTACGACACAAATGTGGTTTATTTGGGTCTTTCTACTTTATTTAGTTATTATCTTTAACACTTACTCTTAGTTCTTACTCACAACCTGGCACTCACTTAACTTCACCACAACCCATCTTCAATGTCCCTTCATCACTGTCTTAATTCACATGCGCTACACCCATCATTGTCATTGCCATGTGAGTGTATATATATATAGGCCAAAAAAATGTTTGTGGGCTAAGAAAATGTTGACACGAGAAACTACCAGGCCAATGTTTCACTCGTGCTTCTAAAATACATTATCATCACAATCCAATAAAAAAGATACTTGGTGGTTAAAAATATGGATTTTGGCGCACACATAAAACTAGTGCAATACCCGTGCGTTGCCCGGGTGTACACCTATTTTAGATAACGTTTAGATAAGCTATATCTGTTAATATACTATACTTTCAGATGAGTAGTGTAATAGCAATTGTGTTATAGGGACAATCCAATAAACATGTTCGTACATATGCCAATAGAAAGAAAAAAAATATGCTTTGGGTTCCAATCTTATAAAATCCACAGGTCATCTTGTTTCACCTGGTTCTTACATTGGGATCTCGGTTACGACACGGTTACCATTTTTGCTGAAACTGGAGTTCAGCTTTGATGAAATTCGGGGACCGGCCCATCCTTTTGACTCTTGATTATACAGTGGATCACTGTGGTCACACATTAAAGATTCTTGCAGTAAAAAGAGGACTGAGTCAATGCCTGCTACCATCAGCCCGCTAAATCCGTCTTATAACTAATATGCATAGAAACTGTTTGAGGAGTCTTGCTGATCAAACTGCCATACTTTTTACTTGCATCCAACCATCACATCCTCTGTCGTGGGAATAAGAGGTGCCAGCTTGTGGTTGTTTAGTGGGGTTGTAACTGTTATGCATCAAACTGTGGTTTTATAATAAAGGGGATACTGGAGAACTTTCTAAATAGCACCATACCATTATGGCCCCAATGTTCTCTTAATTTGATTGAATTGTAACTTTACAAAATCATCGATGATAGCACCATACCATTAGAGCTGGTCAAAGAGTATAATCTGAGTCTTAATGATTACCGTGCTTCTCTTTGACTACTAATATTACATTCTAAAATACCATGTTTTATATCTGTAGCTGAAGACGACTTGTGAAGCTGCGAAGATTAGGCTTAGGGAGGCATAATTGGACGCCGTCTGTTCTAACTGCCGTCTCGCTGGAATTATTTTGATATGTCCCCATGGTAATTTTGTCATCTCTTTGCCAATTCCTTTTGGGTGTATTATGAATATTTACAAAAAAAATAAAAAAACAGTGTACGTTATTGATTCATCTAGTGATGGTTAATAATTTAATGGAGGATAATATATGGATACGGGCATGTAGATAAAAGGGAATTAGTATGGTAGTTTGTATAAATGAAAGTCCACTATTGTCTAGTCGTCTACACATTTCAATCTATAAATATAGTGAACTTAAAAGGTTCGAGCCTTGTTTCTAAACATTCTCTTCATCAGTTTCTCATGTGTACCAGAGCAGGGATCCAAACTCTTCTAATCCTTGTGTTATTGGCTAACACCGAAGGATGCAAATGCTTCCAAATCATCTGCTACCCAGTCTACTACTATTGAAGGCGATGTTAGCTATTCTCAAAAGCTGACTACAATATTGCTCAACGAATTCAACTATCTGCCATGGTCACGAGCAATCACTATAGCTCTCGACGGGAGATCCCGTTTGGGGTTTATTAGTGGCAAGAACACTAACCCCGGTGTTACTTCACCAGAATATGAAGCTTGGTTTGTCAATAGGATCAGATTGGTTATGTCATGGATTCTTAATTCCCATGGGAGCAATATTGCATGAAGATCTTTAGTTATTCAGAATCATCTAAGGATCTTTGGGAAGCTGTTCAAGACATGTACGGTAACCAAAACAATTCCGCTCGCATCTTTCAAATTCAGTTAGACATCGCTAATCTTCGTCAAGATGGAAATTCGTTCGTTAATCTTTTAGGGAAACTTAAAGGCCTATGGAACGAATTGGAGGTTTATAGACAGTTTACGCAAAAGACATGAAGATGATCAAGTATTCCAGTTATTGGCGAGCCTTGGTCCTGACTTCGAAGAATTAAAGCGACATATTCTTAGTGAAATGCGAAAACTTCAACCTTAAAGGAGTGTGGCGGGCCACATCCAAGTGAGAATTCGTCGGAATGTATGATTAAATGATGCCACTACACCAGAAGCTCGTTGTCTATTCTGCAAAATGCATCTCTTGACAAGAAGCCATATAAAGGTAAGCATTCGCACCTCAAATGTGGCCCATATGTAATGTTCCTGGTCATATCAATGGATCGTTGTTGGATTTTTAACATGCTTCCTGAGTTGGAAGCTAATTTACAAAAGATAAGAAGGGGTTCGTAGTAAGAGACGTGATATTAATCCCAAAGGCTCATAGGCTACACAGACTACAGGAGTCATTTTCATCTAAGTCATGTTGGCATTGCTAAGTGGATTTGGCCAACCTATTTACAAGAAGGGAAAAACATGGCAAGGAGCAATCCCAGGTATGAGACAACTATAGTCACGGAATAAACGAGCCTGTTGCACTTCTCAGTAAATTCTCCCGGAATAACAATGGTGACAATGCTCGCTGGATTAACTGTGGTGACGGTGCTCGCCAGAATAATGATGTAGAACAACAGCACGGTAGGTGATAGTTGTGGTATGGAGTGCCTGGCGATGATTGTGATGGTAAAGAATGAAAGGATATGCGATAGTTTGTTAACTATAAATGTTTCGTATATTTTTTGAAAATATTGACTTCTATAAAAGCCACATAGGATGTCACGATAGCACAAATGTGCCACATAAACATATTGTAACTAGCTAGTAAATTATGATCGAGTGACTCAATTAGATGGTTTAAAAAGTTGCACATTAACTTAATTGAACATTATCATAAAGTATAATGACTTTGTAGTGTATAAACCCAACTTTGAAGCTTTTAATGATCAACAATATTTACCATGCAACCCCTCAAGTGCTGAAAATACACACTCCAAACCTTCACAGAAACAAAATAATCCAATTAGAAACAAGGTTTCATTGGTCATTTTGACACTCTCTCATTCAAATTTGGCGTCCAATTGTCCAAACACATGTCACATCATTTTTCTTGTAATATCTCCATAAATGAAATATATTAGTTTCAAATATTGTAGACCTCATAGTTTATGGATAGCTGTTGTATGTTTTTGCAAGACCAAGACATTTGATCGAATAAATATCTTGAAAAGTCGATGCATGGTGATCAATAGTCTTCCCATCATTTTAGTCCTCACAACATAATTCTGGATAAATATTCTCTATTTCAATATGTATAATGTAAGAGAAACATCAATATTGTATGCCTCTGAAACATCAATATCGTAAATTAAGCTTGAAATCTTTCTTTGTTCGAGATTGAGTTGGCTTGTTCAGCTTTATATGTTTTCAGGTAGCCACATATATATGTAAAGAGTACATCATCAAGATAATTATATACTATACGCTCTGTAAATATAAACTCATTATGACCATATAGACTAAAAAATAAGTGTGATATACATACTACTTAATTTTATTCCCGTTACTATTTAAACACATTTCATATGGAGATAACCCATTTAAACATGAGTACATTTTTAAGTGGTTCACACTTAATGTCAAGTGTTAGCTACTACAGTTTTGTTGTCCTAGCGACTTCTAATTTTACAGTAATATAGTTGGCTGCAAAAAAATATCATTGTTAAAACTGTCCTGCACATAGCCACCGTAGTGAACAGCATAAAAAGCAAACAGATATCATATAGGGGACACACAACATGTATAAGTCATAAATATAGTTGGCGTGGTTTTTGCCTCTACTTTTTTTTTCTTTTTTCTTTTGAGACCTGATATGGATTGAGTTATAATTCTGGTGACAAGTCGTTCTTAAAACGTGGTGTGCTCTTCATTAGAAACTTTGAATCTTTTTGCTATCATTCATGTAACTAACGAATATTCCTAAAGACACGTTATTTTATAACATACTGTAGCTTTAATAAGTTGCTTGAGCTATTCCGGACAAAGATATTTCATAAGGCACCCTTAAACCATCTAAATGGAATACCAAATTAAAATCTGGTGTATAACTGTCCATTTTTGACTCTCCGACGTTCAAATCCAACGTCTACACAAACTCACTAATAATCTTCATATCATATTAGTCCTCATAACCCATGAGACACGTTTCCGAGACCAATTCCCCACGAACAAAAATTCTACTTTTATGCCGCACAGGTACAGCAGAGCTTTCTCACGTAACACTAAACAAAGATCAACTTATTCATACACAAAACAATGATTGACATATTACACTGCGTTTCCACAACAAAGATAAAGAATAGAAACAAGATTGATTATAATCAATCTCCAAACAAACTGTAGCCTCCATTTTCACATGCATGTCCTTAACAAAAACATTGGCTTTTCTATGGACGATGTTTTGTTCGTAGCCGTATAAACCATAAGCCAATGTTCCTGAATCCATTTTAACAAGGCTTTAACCCCCTTTGAATATACTCCACTTTGATATGCCCTAGCCCAAGGATGCCAAACCGCCAAACCCAATCCCATATTCCATAATCCCATCTATCAAATTCATTGATACTTTTTTTTTTTTGGTTCTAGAATTACTAGTAAGTACAAGTAACTGTAATACCATTACTATCATATATAAATCAGAAAAATAAACGATAAAAAATGTGCTTTTGAATTAGTGGAAGTTAAAATGAGGTGGTTTTTAAAAAAACTAAAGACGGACATTCATAGAGGAGTGATGATAGGGGGTAAAAATATGAGAAAAGTTATTACCAGTGAAAAAGTGGCAATGGTCAGAGGAATATTCCGGTGGCCAGAAGTTGTTGATGAATTAGAGCTGGTGGTCAGGTTAAAATGCAATTCTAAGAAACTCTATACTTTCAGATGAGTAGTGTAATAGCAATTGTGTTATAGGGACAATCCAATAAACATGTTCGTACATATGCCAATAGAAAGAAAAAAAAGTATATCTGTCCATATGCTTTGGGTTCCAATCTTATAAAATCCACAGGTCATCTTGTTTCACCTGGTTCTTCACATTGACTCGGTTACGACCCGGTTACCATTTTGCAGAAACTGGATTTCAGCTTTGATGATATCTCCCGGGGACCGGCGACCTTTTGACTCTTGATTATAAGTGGGTTCACTGTGGTCACGCTTAAAGATTCTTGCATTAAAAAGAGACTGAGTCTACATGGGTATAAGCTCAATGCCCTGTACCATAAGCCCGCTAAGATCCTTCTTAACAATATGCATAGAAACTGTTTGAGGAGTCTTGCTGGAATCAAACTGCCATACTTTTACTTGCATCCAACCATCACACCTCTGTCGTGGAAGAGCGTGCAGCTTGTGTCTGTTTAGTGGGTTGTAACTGTTTGCATCAAACTTTGGTTTAATAACAGGGGTACCTGGAGGACTTACTAAATAGGCAAACCATGCATCCCTTTTATTGCATATTCGAACAAACGATTCGTTTCTTTAAAATTATTGCATATTCGAACAAACGAGTCACGGGACATCCGTATCAATTCCGTACATTGTAAATTGTTTCCTTGCAATAGCTCCTGAGTATATTGATGCCTGAACATTGTTGAAGTATTATCCCTTTTACGTTTCCTTACACTTCGCCGAAAATATTTAAAATAAAAATAAATAATATAGATTAATGCAAGTTTTTTCGTAGCATCCATTTAACCTGTAAAAATAATACACACCAAATGGGTTTAATATTATTACCAAATAAAAACAAACGCCGTATAATTAATGTCACAACCAAATAACAATACACCATGTCGTTTAACATCGTAAAGTATCAAACAAAACAAACATTAAATATTTCAACAAAGTACCAAATTCGACAAACTCCTAATAATTCAACAAAGTACCAAATTCGAGAAACTCCTAATAGTTTAACAAAGTACCAAATACGACAAACTACTAATAGTTCAAAAACCCATTTGATGTGTCATTATCTCAATCCATTTCTTTAAGACATTTGGAACTGACGGTAATAACATCACTGCAACAATATAAGGGTCTAGGGTCGACATTCTCGACCCTAAGTTACAAAGGGTGTCGACCCAAAGAGCTTAGGTCGACAATTTCGACCCTAAGTTCTCGATCCAAATTTCTCGACCCAAAATTCTTTGGGTCGACATATACCTTTGAATTTTGAGTCGACTGTGGGGACCACAATATTTCAACCAAATAAGTTGACTAAATTTAGGGTCGACAATGACTTTGACACTTTGGGTCGACATTGTCGACCCTAAACTTTTTTATTTATTAAAATCATTTTAATATACAAAACTATTTAATATTTAATTTGTTAGGGTCGACATTCCTCTTTTAATTTTGGGTCGACAATGTCGACCGTAAGTTTGATATTTATTAAATATTCATAGTGGTATTCCACGTCGGTATTCCACCCAGTTTAGGGTCGACATTGTCGACCCTAATTGTGAGATTTGGATCGAGAACTACATTTCAAAAATCCAGAATTCAGCAAATGCACAATACGATACAATAACATATCACTAAACGTTACAATACCACAAATCCACAATACGATAATGTCGTCACCAATATAATCACTTTCACTTCATATTGAAACAAGAAAAATAAGATGAGGAAATATGGAAGAAGTTTAGAGAGAAGTTAGAGAGAGAAAGGTAGAGAGAAGACAAAGATTGATGATTACTTGCAAAATTACCAAATGAGAATTAACAAGAACCAACCCC
>BQNB010142104.1:0-17179 GCA_026074375.1 Tanacetum coccineum | reverse complement strand
CGAAACTAAAAAGGATGAAGTTGTACCTTTTCATAAACAAAATTAAAAAGAAACTTGCAAAAAATAATGAAGCTAAAATGGTAATTTATAATGCTTTACCACGTAAAGAATACGAAAGAATTTTTATGTGTCAAACCGCAAAAGAAATTTGGGATACTTTATTAATCACTTATCAAGGTAATAATCAAGTCAAAGCTAACAAAATAGATCTTCTTGTTTAACAATATCAACAATTTATGATTCTGGAAGAGGAGTCAATAGATAATGCTTTTGCTAAATTTAACACTATTATTACTACTCTAAAAGCACTTGATGAAGGTTTTTCTAGAAAGAATTGTGTTAGGAAATTTCTTAGGGCACTACATCCAAAATGGCGATTGAAGAATCAAAGAATCTAACAACTCTATCACTTGACGAACTCATTGAAAATTTGAAAGTTTATGAAGAAGTAATTAAGAAAGACTCTGAAACCGTCAAAATCAAAAGAGAACAAAGTAGATCTATTGCCTTGAAAGCTAGAAAGGAATCTAGTGATGATGATAGCTCAACCTCCGATAGTGAAGATGAAGAATACGCCATGGCCGTAAAGGACTTCAAGAAATTCTTCAAAAGACGAGGACGATTCGTAAGACAACCATATAAAGAAAGAAAATCATTCCAAAGAAATAAAGACGACAAAAATGGCAAAGGTGAAAGAAAATGCTTTAAGTGTGGAGATCCAAATCATCTCATCGAAGAATATCCAAAACTATCAAGATATCAAAATCAAAAGGTGTTTGTTGGAGGATCTTGGAGTGATAGAGACGAAGATGAAGAGGATAAGATAAATGACAAAAAGTGTCTTATGGCTAAAGCTTCCAATGAGGTACTTTTTGAAATTGAATACTTTAGTGATGACCAATCATCACTAGACGAAAATGACTTAGATAGTGAATATAGTAGACTATGCAAAAATAGACTTAGATTGTGAATTAGAGTAGAGTTATGCAAAAATAGACTAAAAGGGTCATGACTAAAAATGAAACTTAAATAAGTAGGGGCTAAAATAAAACTAAATATGGGAAGCACTAGAATGAAAAAGATTAAAACTATATTGGTTATAGAAAATAGGTGAAGGGAAGTAAATAAAAGGGGTGGAATTCTATGGTCAGAATTCTTAGGCTTGGATTAATTTTTGATTAAAATAGATATGTGATAGGATTTATCTATTTTTAATGTATGTATAATCTATTAGAGAAAATATTTTGTTCACTTATTATGGAAAGGAGTACTAGTTGAAGTTGTAATGGTTTTGGTGTTAAGATATGGTACAACATTGCGAGTAAAATTAATGTTATATTTTTGTATAAAGAGCTCAAGAATCCGAGTCAGAAAGAATAATTGATAGAATCAAACCCAAACTCAAAACGAAAGATTTATAGACTTATTTAAAGACAGATACAAAATTCCCATTGCAAGTGATGATGAGGTAAAACATTTTTACAAACCTTCCTTAAATCCCGGAGTTGGATTTACTAAACCCACAATGAGGTCTAAAACACCTCCTCTGAGAAGAAAGGAAAACTCTCATCCTCGTTCCAAAACACCTCAACCTAGGAGAGACCAAGGTAGACCAAATTACTCTAACACTAATCACATAATGTGGACTCATCCACATCAACCAAGCTTTACTCAATGTGGAAGATGCTCACCATGCATGTGTTCAAATCAAATGCAAAACATATGCGGAAACAATAACTTCGAATACATGAAATGTTGGGGACCAAATGGCTAAGCCATCACAACCTTTGAAGTAGTGTGCTCTCTATAAATATTCTTTGTCTTCGGATTAAGGAATTCATGATAAGGTTCCTATGAACCCTTATCATTTACATCGTGAAGACATTAATGAAGATAATTCTAAAGAGTAAGGTACGTCTCACTTCATATTCCGAGAATATAAATTAAAAGTAATGGCCTTATGACTATGATGTTGGAATGAAATAATTTCATAGAAAATAATGTAGTTCTCTAAAATACCATTTGTCGGTTTTCTAGCTTCGAACAGAGATTATTTTCCTAGTGAACTATTCTTTCGTGTAGATTATCGTTATACGTCAACAAAATGGAAATCTTCTATGACCACATAGCAAACTCACATAGACGAAGAAGAGCAAGCTAGTGGTTAACAATGTAACATAGAAGTGGATTAAGTCGCATGAAGATCATATACATACAATTGATTGAAACAAACTCCATTCGACCTCCGTAGGGGCGTGTGGCGTATACGCTCGGTATCTGTGTCAACCTCATCACACGTCTATCGAGAATCTAGGGGTGGTCAATTCGCAGGACTCGTAGTACTCGGGTGTGTTGGGCGGGTTTCAGGGTTGACATGTTGGTGTCAGAAATAACGACCAAACCTGAACCTTACGCCATTTAAATAGATGCGTGTAGCGTACATCGTCGAGCCCACTCAGTTTAACACAGTAACCATTGATACCACCTACCTATTGAACCCGTGTAGATATGTATGGGGTGTGGTGCAGGGGTTAATAGGTAAAGTGGGGGTTGTAGAGGTTGAATAGTGGGGGTGGTTCAGGTTGAAGCCATGTTGAAGACCCGTTTTATATAGAACATTGTTGGAATAGAGTGGAGAGCAAGCGGAGGAGTAGAAATATCACTCTATCTATATCACAACACAAACGGTTTTCGGGTCAACTCGTTTAACACTTATAATAAATAATTATAAATAATTTTTTAATTTTAAAAAAAATCTTAAACGGGTTGGCGGGTCGACCCAATTAATTTATTCCTAACCCAAACCTAACTCCTTAACCTGTTTAATAAACGGTCAATGGGTTCGACCCCAACCCAAACCTAAATCTATTTAGAACTCAACCCTAACCTGTTAATTTTTCGTGACTCGGTTTCGAGGTCGGGTTTCGTGTCGGTCAGAAATTACCCCTATCACAGAATCAACCTGTTGAAAATTACAACTACTTCTTAATTAATTTCATTAACTTCGCTATCCCATGTCTCGTCTCAATCTTCAAATACAATATACTTAATCGTTTTTTTGAAGAAATTACCCTTATAAGGCTTCTTGCAGAGAAATTTCATCGCTAAATCAACCATCTCGATTTGGGTGGGGACTGCTTTATTTTCTCGTTCGAAATAGGTGGCAAGAATCTTTTATTAAACAAGGGTTAAATTAATGTATTGTCAAAATCATATCTCAACAATAAATGGACATAAAATAAATAGAAATTTTGTTTCTCGGAGGGGTAAATGGAGGTGCCGCACAGGTTAATTATATTGGGGAAGGAACGGGGTGGTTTTTGGGGCGGGAAAAGTTTATGTTGTTTGGGGGAAAGGGGGGGCCTTTATGGGGAATTATAATTCAAAACATATGATGTATTTATTATTTATCCTTAGTAATGGTTTTTTACTGTAGACAGAGGAGAATTAATAAGTGTGTAATAGTTATTAAATTGAAATATATAAATTATAAAATGACGCGAGATATGAAAATAGGGGTACCGATTTTTAATATTAGGGATTGGGAGGTGAGGGATTGAGCGAGCGTATTGAATAATATATTATGTGATTGTTTAAATTGAATTCTGGAGGATATTGGTGTTTGAATTAATAGGGGGAGATATTGGTGGGGGGGGGGGGGGGGGGGGGGTGGGGTGGGGGGGGGGGAGGGGGGTTTGGTTTTGTGTTTTTGTTTTTTTTTTTGGTGTTTTGTGTGTTGGGGGGGGGGGGGGGGTGGGTGATATGTTGTGATGTGGGGGAAGTTGATTTTGGGGGGGGGGGAGGGTGTGGGTATGTAGGGTGGTGTGGTTTAGTTTTAGAGTTTAGTATTGTGTAGAGTTGGATTTTTTGGATTGTATGGATGGTTGGGTGATATTTGGGGGGGGGGGGAAGTTTTGGTTGTTTGGTATGTAGGTGGGGGTATTTGGTGGGGGGTTTTTAGGTTTATTTGGGGGGGGGTGTTATGGGGTTGATTGAATTTTTATAGTTGGTTTATTGGGGTATGAAAGATTTTAGTATGGAAGTTTGTTAGGGGGAGTTGATTTTGATGTGGTTGTTGTTTTTTTTTTGTGGGGGGGGAGGTGGTGGTTATTGGGGGTTGGATTTGGTAATGATAGTTAGGGGATTAGGTTTTATAGGTTATTAGGGTGGGTTGATGATTTGTGTGTGGAGTGTGTGTGTGTGTATGGGTGTTGGTTGTGTTGTTTTGGGGGGGGGTTAGAAGGGTTTGGGATGGGGAGTTGAATTTTATTTATTTGGTAGTGGATTGATGTTGTTATTTGAGGTGTAGGTTTTAAGTTTTGTGTATAGGTTTAGTTGGGGATATAGGTTATTTGGGGTGTGGTGTGTGGGGGGGTGGGAACAGGTGGGTTTTTGTTAGTTTTGTGTGGAGGAGATGAAGTTGGTTGACTCTTTGTTTGGTTGTTATGTTTGATAGGATGTTTGTTACTTTTAAGTCGAAGTATCCTTGTCCATACATTTGTACATTTTTTATATCATTTATTTTTCCATTATTATTTTTTTTTGTAACATTTATGTTGTTGATAAAAATAACTTGTTTAGTGACAAAATGCCAAAATCTACCTACAGCAGATATATCCCTCACTAAATCCTACATACCAAAAGTATCCAAAATTCCCAGCATCTCCCCTACCATTGCCCAATTCTACAAACCTATTGAAAACCGCAACATTCACGAAGGTCGTGTTGTTGATCAAGTCTACTATAAATCCAACAACATCGAGCGTCTCTTTACTAACATTCGTTTCCCGGGGGGGGGGGGGGGGGGGGGTACAAATTGTCTTTTTCAAATCAACACCGATGTTCCAAGATTTATTCTAGAACATTCTATAGTCCAAGTCATCGTACAAACGATAAATATGGTTACCACCTTGTTATCATCCTTAATGATGAGAGCGCTCTCGCATTTCATAACTATTACTCGTCGGCTCAAATGCAGAGGCAGAATTCCGCAAGAATGCCATACTAGTGCAAGTCGTTTGTACAAACGAATGGGAATCGCTGGCTTATCTCTTGGATTTTCTCGAGTAACAGAGGGACCATTATTGACATCGATCTTACCGTCTCCCGAGGGGGCGATTTCGGAGACATTCTTGAAATTGGGAGAGCGAGTCTGGGTAATACCATATAAATTAAATGTCAATAGTCTCTACGCAATCATATCAAATTATCACATTAGATTTATGACCGAAATTAAGCATTGGGGGATGAGCTATATTGAGAGTTAATGTGTTGCGATATATATAGTAGGAAAGAGTATGATGATTAAAGATGTACGTGATAAAAGTGTATGGTGTTGTGGGTAGTTTGGGTTGACATTGAGTAGGTTGGGTGTTGTGTGGTGTATTTTTGTTAAATTGTTTGATAGATTGAAAAATTAAGAGTTAGGGAAGTTGTAGAGGTGGTGGTAGTCTGGTAGCTAGGATGGTTTAGTGATACAGGTGTTATTGTTGACGAAGATGGTGGGAAGAGAGGATGGGTTGATTGGGGTATGATGAGTAATATTGAAAGTTTTATTTATATATAAGATTTGTGAGATTGATAATATATTTTGGATATTAGGATGATTATATTATTAATGATATATGATATGATTATATTTGGATATGATGATGATATTATGTCTATAATTATAAGGATAGTAAATTATAATAAAACCTAACTTAACATCTCTTGATCCTCCAACTACCAAAACATACCAAAATCCTTCCCTTCCAAACAAACCGAGAAACACTCTTTGATACGACAAACCGTCTTCTCAAGTAACCAAACGCAACAAATGCAATAAGATATGCGCGGAGGTTTCAAATCTTTGGAAATGCACTAAAAGTATGTTTAGCAAGAAGAAGATATGAAAGACATAGATTGAAGTGACTAGATGCTAAGTTAGTTAAGACAAATTTTTAACTTCATATATTGTAAGTTATTAAACAAACTTGTGTGGTGATCATCTGATGTATTCGGAAAGACTTATGTGTTGGTTATTTTTAGGTACTTGTTTGCTATGATAACTTAAACCTTTGGTTGTTTTATTAAATCAACTAGTTGTGCCACTTTGGTTTCATAATTTAATGTGTTTATTACATGTTATATGATTAAATGTGCTCATAAAACTCATAGGCTTGCTAGCAATAACACCAAAACAAAAATACTCTCACAAAAAATCTGAGAAAAAACATTTTTCTATGAAAAATGGAACCAACAGAGGGCGGCCCCCTTGATTCAACACGGGCGGCCCCCTTAATTTTAATGGGACCGCCCTAGTATTTCACGGGTAAAACAATATTTTTTTTTTGCTTTTTGACCCTCTTTTACCTAGTCTCAGCTCAGCTATCTTTGCCCAGAATGCTCGAACACAATTTGGAATAATTTAAACTAGTTCAAACTCATTCCATTTTCAAACCATTTCCTTCTCATAAATTCCCTCCAAAAACATCTCTAACACAACCATCTTCTCATCAATTCATTAAACCATTATCAACATCCCATGACATCCACTACGGAGCCATCCATTTCCAAAGCCCTCCAAAACCAAAAATCAACATCATTCACAAAACAATTGTTTGTGGATTTAACCCATGATGACACAAAAACTCTATCACCCACACTTCAACTATCATCACCTAATGCTCCTAATGCACCCTCCAAAACACCATCAACCAAAGATACTTCCTCATCCTCAATTGACTGCATACCCAAATCACCAACCTCATCAACATCACTTTCACCCAATGGTTACTTGAACTCGCCAACAACAGTCTTTTCCATTCCATGCTCAGTTTTGTCATTTTGGCTTGGTTTTCTGTCTTTTTGTTGATATCCACTTCCTGCACAATACAAATGCAAAACAAACATATATTTGGCAGTTTTTGTCTGTTTTTGGTCATTTAAGCTCGTTTTTAGAGGTAAAAGATATGTGTAATTAAGCACTTATCAAGGCGCATGGAGATTCATGCTTGTGTTGCATTCACAATCGTACTCTCATATTTGGGTTAAGAGATGAACTCCAATATATGTTTTCATGTATTGAACATATGCTCTCACAACCACCAATAACCATCATCCCACCACCGCCACCATCTTCACCAAACTAAACATACTCTATGTTTGGTTTCTTAAAATAATTGTCCATCCACCATTTTGCAAGCAAGTCATATGGAGCTTTACTAGTTATAGGACTCTTTGTAGTTTAAAAATGTCATGAATGTTAGCATGTTACTTTCCTTATGTATGCTTGAGTGTGGTTCACACACTATTTTACTTCAATGGATGATTATTGTTGGTTGCATTACTAGTATGCCATTTTTTTACTTCTTGCTACATGTTAGAAATATTTGTATTGTTCTAACTTGTTTTTGTAGCCAAGAAACCATAGCTCGATTCCTTGGTGCCCTCGAATAAGAGGGAGCACACATCAAGGGGAAGCATTTATTCCGTCGATTTTACTAGCAATTCTTGATTATGCCTTTTCGATTCTACAAAAAGGGGGAGAAATGACATGAAACTCACTAAATACTTGTTTAAAAATAATTTTACATTTAATGAGTTTAAATTTTGTAATCATCAAAAAGGGGGAGATTGTTAATAAAAATATAATGCCTAAAAATATTACTAATATTTTTCACATATTTACGTTTTGATAATCACAAAATATAAAAACGTTCAACGTAAAATTAAACGTAAACAAGTAATTAGTAGTAAATTCCCATTTCAACAAATACATCACTTAAAGGTATGAATAAATAAATGCTTAATGCATTTTATGATCAAAGAAAATTTTTATTCAACCTCACACTTTTATAAAAGGTTGTAAATATTTTATAAACATTACAAAACATTTTCTATAATTAAAAGAAATGTTTTATTTAAAATAAACATTTTGAAATTCAAATTTTCGGACCTAAAACGGCTAGAAAAGTTCCAGAAAATTCCCCCTACACAAAAGACAAGCTGGGGAAGCCCCAGTCTAGGGCCGCCCCCTTAAATACACGGCCGGCCCCCTTAAAATTAAGGGGACCACCCACCTATTTAAGGGGACCGGCCCTAGGTAGATGCTCTCCCAATTTGTCCTATAAATACTGGACTTTTCCCCATAATTTTCTTACCTTTTGCACTCATTCTTTCTGTTCTAAAATAGCCCACACATCTCTCTAAAAACCTTTGATCATTTAATCATAAAACTTTGTTTCCAAGTGATCCAAGCTTAATTCCTCAAGTGCAAGAGAAGAATACTTTCATCATCAAGTGAAGAAGTATTACACCTCAAGTATGTATTGCAATCTTGTTGCAACCATATCACATATTTGTAAATCAATTGTATATTTGATATTTGTGTATAGTAGCTAGATATTGGGGATCTTTGTAAGTATAGTTAAATGTTGGTGATCTTATCAAGTAGTATTAGATAGTTGTGATATAAGTAGAGTGGTTGAAGTAAAAATTGTGAAGAAGTTCATGAAGTCGTGAAGAAGTCATAGAGTTTTGATGTCGTGAACAAGTTGTGAAGTTGTGTTTGTGATAGTATTGTTTAGCTAGATTAGAACTCGACATTAGCTATGTGTAGTAAATTGGTGTAAGCCACGTTGTGTAACGGGTTTCTCCGCCATAAGGGAGTTTTTGACTTAGTGAAGAAACTCTCGAGTTTGTGCTCGGGAGTGGGTAGGGCGAAGAGGTGCTTCGTTATCGAACCACATATAATCCTTGTGTTATGGTTTGATTGTTCTTACTTCTCTTATCCTCTTGTCTTCATTTAATTTCTTCATATCTTTTATTGATTGTTTAGATAAGTATTATTGTTCTATTGTGGCTCAAGGTGGTGAACCACATAAAGTCGAATCTAAAATTTTACTAACAATTTAAAACCTTTAATTAAAAAGCGGTAAACTATTCAACCCCCTTTTAGTTTTCTACAAATATTATATTATTGCACTAAGCTCATGACACCGAAGCCTTAAGTAAATGTTATTCATAAGTTGTTGCCCTAAGCGGGGTGTTTGCCAAAACACCGAAAGTTCCTCATATGAATGCTTCGCTGGCCATGGTATGTTACAGAAACCTGGATAGGGAAGTTCAATTCCCAACAGATCTATTCTACTGGCATTTCACGCTTTACTTCGCAAAGTAATTAACGATTCAAGATAGTGGGGCCTTTTGGAAAATGGAGGTAACTTATGCAATAATATATCAGGATAGCATACAGTTGGAAAATACTTGTATTTATGTTTATAGCATGTATCTCCCCACGGAGTTTAGAAAACATGTAAAGGTGGAACTATGAACTCACCTTAACAGGGAAATCAGATTGATGGCAAAAGTAAATCAAGTGGAAGTAAGCAACTTCGTCACGCAACCTGGGGTAATATGTCAAGTCTTAGTTTGATTGATTATATTCCAGAACTTTATTTCATAAAGTTTAACATAAACCTTAATTTGGTTAATTAATTTGTGAAAATATTGTATCACTGTTGGGTATCATAATCCAGAGGTCTGCAGTAATCGTTTGAGGAGCTAGACACTTTAAATCGTAAATCTCAGCAAAACTCTCAAAAAACGTCACCCAATGAAATCCCTGTACATGAAATCCCTAGTAACGTGATAGTTATAGTTTAAATGATAGGATTTTATCTTTTTAAGTTTCTTCAAAAACTAGTAGATGATTAAATTATGTTATTTATTTAAAACATTAATTGTTTTATTATGTTTCGGTCGTAGAATGATAATGACAAATGTGTTCTCGCTTTAATAAAATGAGTTCTTATAATATTTAAATGTATTTTTATTAATTATATAAAAATATTACATTTTTTACCTTTAAGAAATACGAAATTGACAGATATACCCATGGTATTATATTAATTTACATTTCACCTTTATATATAAATTTAAACATTTAAAACCTTTAAACTTTTAAAATATGGCCAAATTAGACTTATGGTTTTACTTGAGTAATTTACCTTTTGGCCCAAAAGTTATTAAGTTTCAATATTTACAATATATACCCTTGTGCATGATTCGATTTGCGTCCTTAGTCCAAAATCCATAATCTTTGTATTTTTAATCTCGAAATCAATTTGCAGCTTATAGCTTATTACTATAAGCTAAAATAAGTAAGTTTTACGAGCTTGTAGCTTATGAAAAGAGCTTATGAGCTTAAAAATCCAAAATGGGCACGTTTGGTTTAGAAACAATAACTCGATGGGTTAGGGATTTTAGGATTAGTTTTAATGATTATAAAGGTGATAAGTGAGCTTGTAGAAATAGCTTATTATAATAGCTTATGGCTTATAGCTTATTAGGGTTCGAAATTAGGGTTTTAGGGTTTCAAAATGTTATTTTGGGCATGGTTTGGTTTAGGAAAACCAAACGAATGGTTTTATGGTTCAAAGACTTATACAAGAGGCTTAATTAAAGCTTATAAAGGATTAAAACATATCAAGAGCTTATAGAACAAGTTCATACGACTTACTAGGGCTTATATAGGTTCGAATGACTTGGTATGGATCGTGTAACCTTCAGGAATGAATCAAGAACCTTTTTATCTTACTCCTTGGTCCTTTCGTGGCTTATACTTCTTCTCTTTCTCTTCTTAGCTTAAATAGGTCAAGAACAATAGTGTAAGGTGTTGATGAAAATTTAGTTTGTTATGTATTTGTATTTGTTGTTGGTGTGTTTCGGCTATATATATAGGGCAAGAAGAGGAGTAGTGGCCAAGTTATGTGGAGTAGTAGCTAAGGGTTAGTAAGGTGACTAAGTAGATCTAGGAGGGTAGCTTAGCAAGGTGTGTGGAGGTGAGGTGGGTTCGGTTTGCTAAGGAGGTGACGAGGGGTTGAGGTGGTGGCATGGTGGTGGAAAGGTGGTTACAAGGTGCTTTACTTGGAGCTTAAGGGTGCAAGGTGCTGACAAGGAGGCTAATCAAGGTGGTAGGCATGGTGGTGAATCATGGAGAAGGGTGTTAACTAGGCTAGAACTAGGTTCGAGCTAGTTTAGAGGTATCAGGTTCTTTAGGGTTTTTGGGTTAGGTTTTTAGGTATTTGCCAAGTATGTGGAGTGAAATGGAGGGTAAACTAGTTTAAATGTTATGTATTAGAGAGAGTACTTAGGTTAAAGAGTGATGTACAAATGGTGTTATATTTAGTTGGGGAGGGAAATAGTTAAATTTGAATATCCGTGCTTAATCGATATGTACTTATGATTTTAAAGGAGTTATACTAGGGTTTTGGAGGGGAAAAGGTATTCAAATTTCATGCATTGATAACTTGTACACATGCCTTATTAGCTTGTACATTTGTTTTGTATAAAAACATTACATGTAATCGGGGTTTTGATATAAACGTTAACGTATAAATCCATTTTATAATAAACGTATGGATAGTACGTTAAATAGATAACGTATGGTAGAAATTTGTGGTTAAAACATATTGCTTGACATATCATAACGTTTACTTGCTATAAACGTTGATGAAATTGGCATTGGTAGGTTGCGTGAGCACGTTTACTTTTGTAATGTAAGTTACGTTACATTATGGATGGAATAAAGCAAAATTCTTTCCATGAAAATAATTGCATCTAATTTAATAGATAAAAATTACATGAGGAAAAAAAAAAAAAACAAAAAAAAAAAAAAAAAAAAAAAAAAAAAAAAGAAAAAAAAAAAAAAAAAAAAAAAAAAAAAATCTTTAGGTTTTATAGTTTAAATGTTAGTTTACATTAATAACTTTCTAATTTCCACAATTAAGTTTTTTATTTGGAAATAATTTTATTTTAGAGAATAATTTTGTTCATTTAATGTTTTTAAACATGTGTCATGATGGCATAAATTAAAAAATCTCTAAATTATTATGAGTTTGACTATGAATACAATATTTATTTATAAATTCAAGTTTTTTGAGCCGAGCTTGATGTGTCGTTGTGTGGTGTATATTTTTATGATTCAAATTTTAAATTTATATTTTGCCGACTAAACCAAAAACAACACTTTAACGGGTAGTGTACTCGGTCGGTGGTAGATTCATGGTAAGTAGGGTGTCAATCACTAAGAGAGAGAGCGTTAATTCCTAATTGTATCAGTATTTTAGTTATTTAAGTTAAACCTAAAACTATTGCAAAAAGGGGGTTTTCAGCCTGAGAGACTAGCACGAGGTTTAGTTATCTAACCTAAGGTTTTGATGACAAGTAAAGCAATAAACACACATAAGAAGACAAACAAAAGATAGAGAGGAGGTCGAGAACTAATGTAAGGAAAATGTATCAACCATGAATAATCTGATAAGACCAGGTTTGTTTATTTAGTGCAATCGATTATCTCTTATCTCGAATGGGCATATCATTTCATAGATTAGGCGGTACTTTTCTAAGACCTGACACGCTAATCCTGTCCAATTAGACGATCTACATAAGCAAGCCATTTGTTGATTATAATCTATCTTAGGAGATTAATAATGGTGCTCTTACTAAACCCTAACTCATGGAGACTTTACCCACTTACTGCTTAACGACTCTTTATATACTAGTAGTCCACTGTCCGAATCCTTACCAATTGATTAGAACATACTCGTTGGTACCAAGGTCACCTTATGGCTCAACTAAAGCTCTACAATTAAAATGCAAAGAGTAGGTCAATTATTTATGCTCTATGATTTTCTAGATATATAATTGACAATATGGCGAGTACTCCGGACTCTTAGCCTACGCACCAATACAAACCCAAAGTTGCAGCAATTAAATTGTAGGATTGGACCTAGTTGAAGGATAGGTCGCATAATTAAGCACGTTAACGAATATAAATTGTAAACTTAACACAATCAACGATAAATTATGCAATTAAAGATAAACACACCAAACATTAGATCTTTATAAATATGGCTGATACCTAAAGGTATTTGCCGATATTCATTGTAAAAATACACTGGGTTTGATCATATGACGCATTAAATAAAGAAACCTTAATCGAACGCGTATTCGGTTACGCGAAGATTACAAGAGTTTTCTATGAGTCTGAGGCTCTTTTTGACCTTCTAGGGCTCCTTTACGTCTTTGGTCGACTTGGTGTTTAGGGATTCCTTGCATACCTAAAACTGATTTTGGGTGTCTATTTATGGTCTGGAAACTAGTCGATACGCCGTATCGAGCAATGTGGGATACAGCGTATTGGGGATTTCTTGGAGTAAGGACCACGTTTGATATCTTCCAGAATATTCACCTTCTATATCTTGAATACGGCGTATAGGTGTCTCCTGGTACACGTTTTGGTTTTATGTCTTTCGTGTTTTTGTGAAGGTGTAGGCATGATACGCATATTTCTGATGGATACGGCGTATTGAGGTAAAACTAGTTCCTTCTTTATCGTTGACCAAAGTATTATATACGTGATATCGTTGATGTGGATACGGCGTATTCTTCAAAGTCAGGCAATGGTCTTTTGATTCATCAAAGTCTTGGATACGTCGTATAGGTCTAGAATAATACGACGTATTTGCTGTCAGATCAGTAGACTTTCTCGAACTCTTCGTTTATGCTCCAAAATGCGTGCCTTTTAGCATAACTTCACCAAGTACTCCATAATTACTGCAATTCTCAAATACAAACGATTAAGTAACAATTCTTTGCAATAATTATACAAAATGGGTTAATTACATGGGATAAATGATGCTATAAAATAGACGTTATTTGATGTCATCAAATATCCCCCCACTTGAATCTTACTTGTCCTCAAGTAGCCTTTAGAAGTTTATAAAAATGTATCCCTAAGGATATTTTCCGTTAAAGCATTTATTTGATCTATTACAAGTACACAACCAAACACCTCACGAAATAGGAAGATGAAATCAAAATCACTCAACATTCTAGGTGTTAGCATGTCACCTAATACCGCTCAATTGCTCGGTCTCAGTACTAACTCCAAGTTAGTACTGCTAGTTCATTTTCTTGGATTTCAAAGGTAGCAGTACTAACTAACACTAGCAGTACTAACTCCAAGTTAGTACTGTCAGTTAAAACTGTTAGTACTGACAGGTCATTTTAGCTTATCAGCTTATTATTTCAGCTTGTTTAAGATTTCTTTAGCTTTTTAGAGTAGATTAAGCTTATTTTAGTGTACTGTTTTCAGTAGAACTTATTTGTCTTTTCAAAATAATTTTAAGAGTTAATCAGTTTTAGTTTTCTAGCTTATTTATCATTATAGTCCATTCTGGTTGCTTATTCTTATGCTTAAGTGCTTATTTTGGGTAGTTAACTTTCTGTTTTAGCTTATTTGCTTATTTCTTGTTTAATTGTGTTTTGTTAAGGCTAGCAGTACTAACCTTTAGCTAACAGTACTAACTTAAGCCTAGCAGTACTAACTCTAAGTTAGTACTGGTAGTTAATACTGTTAGTACTGTTGTTAGTACTGTTGTGTTTCTCTTGTTTAATTTAGCTTAATTGCATGCTTAATTTGCTTATTTAGATTTAGATTAGCTTATTTGTCTGTCTTAAGCTAATTAGAGCTTATTTGTGCCTTAGTGTAAAAGTTTTTAGTAGCTTTAATTCAATTTCCAGCTTATGTTCTTTGTTTAAATTTTATGTGCATTTACTTTCAGTTTTAATTCCCAATCATTCCTTGTTACATTCAAACACCAATCATCAATCGTTCTTCGATAATCCATTTCTAGCCTCGTTGGGACATAACGACCCGGGAACCAATACTGCTTCCGGTTTTCTTGATCTCACGTGATTTCGTCCCTTGGTGTATTTATATTATATATAGGTGGATTTTAAGGGGTGAGTTCGCGCGTGACCAGTAGTAAAAATACATGAGTTTTGATTACTTTATACATTCCTATTTGCGATGTGCAAATTTCTTCCAACCGTACCAAAATTGACACAAGAATCGGGAAATACATACTTTACACATTAAGCAACTAGCAACTATAAAATAAACTTAATCTAACAGGGTAGGCTAAGGTGTAAAGGTGTAACGAAATAAACAAGTTGGTGTAATTCGTAAAGGATTGGCTCTATGAGTTGTTCTAGGGGTATCTTACTCTTAAAATGAGAGTAAACAAAGGGTTTATATGGGGGTTAACTAACCAGTGTAGTTAGTTAATAAACAACATGAATAGGATTTTTGGGTGTAATCTTAAAATTTACCAATTTAAACAAGTTACTCTATCTAAATCCATAGTACTCATCACTGTGACCTCGAATAGATATACCAAGCCAAGTTCTAAAGTCTACAACATCACCGACACACTCATATTTTATGGAATTTGGGTAAACGTTCCTATGAACTAGACCCGAAAGGAGGAAATAAGCTTCGCGCCTATTCCTACTCCTGTCCGCTCACTGTGCGTTTATCTCTTTTGAGAGTACGTGAAGTAAGTAGATTATTTGGTTTAAGTTGTCTTATCTCATTGTCCGTAAAATACATTGTGAATAAATCATTGAAAAAAAAAAAAAAAAAAAAAAAAAAAAAAAAAAAAAAAAAATTAGTGTAAATTTTCTTTTTATATTTCTATTTTGTGCATGCGCACTCGTTCTCAAGCCCGTAAACGTCGACAACAGCAAGTCCAACAAACTTCTGTTGAATCATCCAATCTTGAGAAACCTGATAATCCTCCCATAGTTACGATGGCTGATAATCGTACTATGGCGCAATTGCTCGAAGCACCCACCGAGGGTTACGAGGATGCGATCGTTATTCCGGAAATCACCGCGAATAACTTTGAAATCAAGCATGGTCTTCTGAATCTTGTCCAAAACAAGCAATTTTTTGGAAATGATAAAGAAGACCCACATGCTCACATCCGTTATTTCAACAAGATCACTTCTACGATGAAGATTCCGAACGTACCAAATACGTCGGTTAAACTTATGCTTTTCCCATTTTCTCTCGAAGGGGCAGCCCGGATATGGCTGGAAAAAGAACCCCCTCGGTCGATTGAAACATGGGATGATCTTGTTACGAAATTTATTAACAAATTCTTCCCTCCCTCTAAAACGACAAATCTCAGAAATGAAATCACGAGATTTCAGCAAAAATTTGATGAGACGTTTTGTGAGGCTTGGGATCGTTTCAATGATCTTTTAAGGGGATGCCCTCATCATGGGTTTTCAGAATTGCATCAACTCGATACATTCTATAATGCCCTAAACTCAATTGATCAAGATTCATTGAACTCTGCTGCTGGTGGTAACTTCTTAGACAAAATGCCTCGAGAATGTTTAAAAATCATCGAGAGCAAGTCTAAGGTACGTCAATCAAGAAACAAAGCTGTTGTAGCTAAAATGAGTACAAGCTCTTCCACCCCAGCAATCTCATCTGATGTTGCTGAACTCAAAGACATGGTTCGGGCATTGATTCTCGACAGAAAGAACCAAACCCCAGCTTCCGCCCCCGTAAAAGCGGTTGAACAAAGTTGTGTAACTTGTGGGGGAGGTCATTTTTATCAAAACTGTCCAGCCACTAATAGCAACATTTACCATGACAATATCCAAGAGTATGTGTCCCAAGCCGCTGCGGCCAATTTCAACCAAGCTAATTCTGGTTATCGACCTCCGATGGTCTCAAATCAAATTCGACCTCCTGGTTTTCCTCCCATTCAAAATCCTCATGCAAATAGTCAAAACAATTTCAATCGAGGAAACAACTTCAATCAAAACAGAGGAAACAATTTCAACCAAGGTCAGATTTATCGACCTCCGGTCAATCAACCGGTAGCTCATCAAGGACCTGCTCCTCAGACACACGGTGTGTCAAAAACAGATTTTGAAAGATATGTCACAGCCAATGATGCAGTGTTGAGAAACATGCAAAACCAAGGTCAAAACCTGCAATCCCAAATGGCAAATTTGACTGACATGCTTTCAAAATTTGTTACTGCTAATACAGCTTCTACTTCCGGTTCTGGAACTCTTCCTGGTAACACTGTTACCAACCCAAAGGAAGATTTAAAAGGTATCACTACCCGAAGTGGTGTCACCATCCAAGGACCAAAAACAGTTAATCATGACTAATAACGGAAGCACCGAAGACGTCCAACCTCCTGTTGTTCAAATTCAGTCTCGTAATCCAAATCCTGAGCCCAATGTTGCTCCTGTTGTTGCTCCTGTTGTTACTCCTGTTGTTACTCCAGTTCCTAAAGCATCAATTCCATTTCCATCAAGA
>BQNB010142103.1:5043-17179 GCA_026074375.1 Tanacetum coccineum | reverse complement strand
GCTATTTAGGTTTGACAAACTCTATCTTAGCAAAACTAGGCTTAAATGTTTTCTTTTCAATCTTAGCCTGAGGCACATCATCTGTAACAACTGGCATTTTTCGGAACTGGAAGTGATTATATTTTTTCTGGGTCCGACTTAAATTTTTGACTTTTGACTTTTTAATGTCGCATAAAATCGGTTACCGTGTAACCGGTAATTATTACGAAACATGTTTAAATAATAAATCATATTTATTATTACACACCTCATATACAAATTTATTTTTAAATTTATTTGACTTGAAAACGAGGAGATGGATTTTATTCCTAGGTTGACTATCAAATACGACTCACCAAAGTGAGTTATTAATTTTGGGGAATACTAGCGTTTGTCATAAAATGACATTCCGGACAACTTTTCAATTTTACCCGAGAGCCGAAAACGAGCAGAAGATGACTAAAATATCATCGCAAGGTTTTGAAAACTTCACACAGCGCGTGCCGACACAAAATAATTAAATTTATATTTAATTATCACAATTTATTTAATAAAAATATTAAATAAAATCATTTAACATTTTATTCAAAAGCGTTTGTTGATAACGCGAATATTCGGGTTAAAATTCATTTTTATTTTCGGACAAGGCATAACCGGGTCACCAAATAAATAACAAATATTTTTATAAATGTTATAAAAATATTTATGAAATACTATCAAGTAAATACTCATTTTTATTAGAAAAATGATTTGAAACGCAATGGCGCAAGTTTCGTATTTTAAATCATCCGTCAAGTGGCCTAAACGAGACCCGAACCGTTATATTACAAAAGTTACACTTTTGGTCCCTGAGGAAATATTTACAGAATCAACCCTAGACTAATTAAGATTTATCATATTTTTTTATAACTTTTTAAATTAATATATAAATCAAGTTTTCATATCATTTTTAGTTATAATTCACACACATATTCTCTCAAATTTTCCGGCGAGCTTACTGCCGCCGCCTCCTCTCCGACCACCTTTTCCGACCAAACTCCGACGAACCACAAAAAGTTTATAAATATGTAGATCCTACCGATCCACCTCCGATCTACAACATCATCACCTCCCCCTCTCCATTTTTCCGGCCACCTGCGTCAGCCGCCGTCACCATCTCAAACCGCTGCATCTTATCACCCTTACCACCTCGTCCACATCATCACCGCACCTCCACCATGCTAGCCACCACCGTCACAACCACCACAAAGGGTGAGTTGATTTTATTAAGCACCAAGAGGTGCATTTTGCTATGTATATAACAAAAGGGTACGTTGGGTTGTTCGAAACCCACATGGGTGCGTTGGGTTGTTCGTCACAACACCTCGAGGGTGCGTTGGTTTTTATATAGAAACAAGAAAGGGTGCGTTTGGTTGCGGGTTTAGCAGCAGGAGCGTTGGTTTTGTTCATATATACGCAACATGGTGCATTTTGGTATTACTAAGCACGAAGGGTGCGTTTAGTTTGACAAACAGAAGACGGGCGTGTTTGGTTTAGGTTATAGCACCGTAGGGTGCGTTTGGTTTTCGATTTGGCACCACGAAGGCTGCGTTCGGTTCAGTCATTAACCACAGATTA
Organism: Tanacetum coccineum; assembly: GCA_026074375.1. NCBI lineage: Eukaryota > Viridiplantae > Streptophyta > Magnoliopsida > Asterales > Asteraceae > Tanacetum > Tanacetum coccineum. The sequence continues at coordinate 15,583 of BQNB010142103.1, read as the reverse complement.
GGGTGCGTTTATTTTGGCTGCCAATTACCCACGAGGGTGCGTTTTGGTTCATAAACACCACAAAAGGGTGTTTGTTTTGGTGGTTCAGCAGCTAGGCTGCGTTTGGTTTTTATAACCGCACCACGAGTGCGTTTGGTTCGTGTTTATGACCGACTAGGGTGCGTTGGTTTGTTGTCACTGAATAGGGTACGTTTGGTTTTTATATAGAAATGAAAGGATGCGTTTGGTTTTGTTATAAACGAAAGAGGGTGTGTTTGGCTGTGTAAATCAAAAAGGGTGCGTTGGTTTATTAGGCACCAGCAAGGGTGCGTTTAATTTATTCATAAACACGCAACAAGATGCGTTTGGTTTGATAAAACGCAACAAGGGTGCGTTTGGTTTTGGTTATAACAGATTAGAAGTGTTTGGTTCTGTGGCTAACACCGATTAAGGTGTGTTTGGGTTAACAGGAAACCCCAAAAGGGATGTTTGGGTGGGCAGGAAACCGAAAAGGGTGCGTTTGGATTAAGAGAAGACAACAAAGGGGTGTTTAGTTGGCTGTGTAACCGCACAAAGGTGCGTTTGGCTTGACAGATTCACGATAAGGGTGCGTTTGGTTATGCAGAAATGCCAAAAGGTGTGTTTAGATTAACAGTTTCACCACATAGGGTGCGTTTGGTTTTGACAATTGTGGTACCAATGTTTATACTTAATTTTGTGACTTATTTGGGATTGAAATGGTAATGCATATTTTTCACTCTTTGAATTAAGACATCCATACTTACATTTTGGGAATACATACCAGGTTTGAAATGAGTCATACCATACTTTACAGAACTTTGTTCAACATTTGTATTTACAAAAAAAAAACCTTTATGATACTCTCACCAATTTAATGTTGACCACTTTTTAAGCATGGTTTTCTCAGGTGAATTAGATGCTTGGCCTACTTGATGTGCACTGGAGTCTAAAATTTACAAGATTTCATTTATGTATTTCTACTTATATTCAGATGATCAAATCTCGTTGGGTTGTTTTCAAGCTTTTCATTGTGATGCAATTATGGGACAAATGTTATATCAATTTCAAGGAAATCAACGAGATTACTTTTCAAATGACACATTTAGAGGTCGTTCTTTTGTATCTAGCGTTGTGTATTATGAAGTAACGCCCCCGAACACATTTCCGCTGCGACACATTTTTGGAGTGTTAACAATAAAATGAATATCGCATCCCGTGAATATGTTGCTTAATTAGTTAGTTTGTTAAAAAATTGATTGTTCGGAAAAAAAAAATCCAAAAAACTCCAAGTTTACTTTCACATAATAAAATTCGAGATATGCATTGTTAATACAACTTAAAAACGTTTTCAAACACATGCATAATGATATCATGAAAAAAATTCGAGATACATAATTAATATGTACTTTTCGACATGTTTAGATGAGCAAAATCAAACTAAGGAGCGTTTGGATTAACTCTTAGGATTTTAATTTGAGGTCGAGTTAATTGTTACTTCACATTTGTCACATTTAGGCACACACTAGAAACAATGTGCATAACAAATTACATGTAAACAGTAACAAAATGTGATTTTATTATTTTTCTAGGAAATCATGCCTCGCAAATCATTCGAAGATCACAAAAATACAAGAGACTATATCCTAATAATATCACATGAATACCGTTCACCTATAAAAGAAAAATTAAGAAACCTTGAAAGTCGCTACATTCATAAAGGTCGGGTAGTTTTTGAAAACTTTGTGGATTTAAACTATGTTCGGTCTTTGTTTCATTTTGTTGAGTTTGAGTGTATCCTTAAAATTAATGACCAAATTTGTCCTCATTTCATACTTGAATTTTATAGTCAATTTCAATTAAACTATTTCGACGAAGGTCAAATGTTCATCGAGTTCATGATTCAAAATCAATTTTTTTCTTACTCTCTTGAAATCTTTTCACAAATTCTTGACATACCTTGCGAGGGTGCCTGCTCTTCTGGACAAATGGTCACTTGACAGAGTTGGCAACTTGGTATGTCCCTACGGAATGGTCCATATCAAAACCAACCCTTCTTCTCATGTTGACATCCATTTCAGTCTATTCGATATGATCGTGAAGGTTCATGGTCCGTGCATCCGTCATAAGAAAGAATTTGATGTTCAAGAATATCAAATTCTCACTCGTGAAATTGTGCCAACCTTGAAAGCTTTAGAATAAATTATCTCGGAAAACATTTTTTGTCTGGGTGGGTAATCGGGACCATGTTCCCGCGTGTCTTTGTTACATGATTTATTGCATTGTACACTCTGAAAAATTCAATCTTGCCTATTTTATGGCAAAACGAATGGAGTGGGTCACTAAACAAAAGAGGTTAATTTTACCCTATGATATGTTATTTTTTGTTTAAACTCATCATGAATGAAAATCTTGAGTTGTTTAGAGAGTCATATATCTTGTATAATCGTGTCATGAATCCTCTTACCACTTAACAAGAGCGAAAGACTAGAAAGGATCATGGCACGAGAAAAGGTCGTCATTCCACTTCTTCTTCCTTCGCCTTTGATCAACCATCCTCATCCCATCTCAACGATGATGATGATGGAAATAACGTAAGGGCCTCGCATGCAAGCACTCCTTCTCCTACTCACTTTTTTTAATTCCTTAACAAATGATGTTCCACAAGTCTTTTAAAACCCACCTAACATTGACCCTGACATGGAACCATTTTACACCCGCCAAACCAAAATAATCAACTGTCAAGTTCAGTTAAGAGATCAGCAACGTGGTGGATTAAGGTCAATCGGGAAAGGCCTCAGAAACTTATGGAGAAATATCAAGAAGTGAGCAATATGGAAATGTGTCTTGTGACATTATTAATTATATTACTTATTACTTTATGAAGCTTAAGTACTTAAACTTATATTATTTAGTGGTAACTTAGTATGTGGTACGGGCAACATAACTTGCCTTAGATGATCTTTCGATTTTATCATTTTAAACACTTGTTTGCATGGAACTTGATACACTATAAATACATATATGATGATATGCATGCTTATCTATTAGCTAATATGCATACATGTGTTTCTTTGATTGAATTTGGAATGATCAAATTTATGAATTTAATTGTTAAGAATTAGATGATTCATGATGAAATATAGTTGATTGCGAAAAGGGAAAATAGGAAATTTCTTTCTGTACAAGATTTGCAGAAAATCAAGAAAATTGGAAAATTTTCCTGTCTTCAAAGAACGACCCCCATAAATATTGGGGGGGCCCCTATTATATTTGGGATCGCCATGTATATATGGGACCGCCATCAGAAGTCACAGAAATTTTACTATGACTACCTGATTTTCTGTGTAGTTGACTATTCTCTTTTAGACCCAGCTAAACTTTCTGCATTTTGCTAAACAACGTTTGGAATTTATTTCCTTAATCCTCATGCTTTTCTAATTTGACCTTATGCTTTCAAATTAAATAAGCCTTCCTTCTCATTCTTCTTACCATCTTTATCTTCTTCAAACCATTCCACCATGAATTCCACCAAAGCTTATTCTTCTAACCCTTCCAAGAAAATCAAACTAACCATAATCCTCGAGGGATAAAACTATTTTGTTTAACATCTCTAGTGATAAAGATATCATCACTCACCTCCTTTCCTACAACATCTTCTTCCATCTCCATATCCTCCAAATTGCACCATCCAGAAACACCATCCACCAACCAAACATCATCAAGCCAAGAGAACACATCTTCTTCTTTTCAATCAAAACTACAAATTTCACCACCATCATCAAATGAACCAACTTCTCCTCAACTTTTAAACCATTTTCTTGATAACTTCTCGGATGTTCCTCATAGACCTTCAAATCCTTAAACCACTTTCAATGTCATCCTTCTTTGGATATCACACTCTCTTTGTCACCAATCAATCTTTTGATTCACATTCATGGATACTCCATCAAGACACCATCTCCACCATAACCTCAAACCACTATCTGGGCACCCTCTTTACTATAACTACCATGGGTCAACTTGCATATGTTGCTTTCATAACCGAACTCTTTTCTTAACCCTAAGAGATGAGATGAACATCATGTTTGCTCATCTTGAGTATCTTCTCACTATCGCAATCACCGTACACTTTCCACCTCCACCTTGAAATGTCTTAATTTTTTTTAAACGTGTACTACAAAATATTTTGCTTAAAAGTCATTACCTAATGAATCTTGAATCATTTAGGACTTATGTTGTATTGTCTCTCTCTATCTCTTGAAGCATGTAGTGTTACTTATGGATTAATTATCTCGTATCATGTCTTTAATGTTTACTTTATGTTGTATGAATGTATTAGTTGCATTTGCTATTGTATGAGTTTCTTGATTGTTGAATGAAACTCTCTTTTGGGTGACTTAAATCTAATGTGTTGCTTAAAAGATATTTGTCTTGCACTTGTATCTCTAACTTTGTTTTGTAGCAAACAATTTTCGTAAGATCGATCCCTTGGTGCCCCGAACGAGGGGGAGCATACATCAAGGGGGAGTCTTGATATCGTCGATTTCTTTCTTCCTACAACTACTCGACGATCATCCTTTTTGAATTCGACAAAAAGGGGGAGAAATGGAACAAAACTCTTTAATAATTTTGTAACTTTTAATTTTATACAAAATGAGTTTATATTTTGTCATCATCAAAAAGGGAGAGATTGTTAATACAAATAATGTCTAAAAACGTTATTTATATTTTTTGACCTCTCAACGTTTTGATAATAACAAAATGTAAAAACGTTTACGATAAAATTAAACGTTTACAAATTATTAATCGTAAAATTCCATTTCTAAGATTAGTAATCACTTAAGGTATGAACAAACAAATCATTAAGCATGATTAGTGATCAAGAAAATATTTTTCTCTTATCCATTACATTTTTACAAAAGAATTTCACAAAATTAATTATACAAAATATTTTCTAATTAAAAGAAAAGTTTTATTAAAAACTTAAAATTTAAAATTCAAATTTTCCCTCCAAAACGAAAGCTTCTATACCAGATACAACATTCCCCACAAAAAGACAAAAAAGAGAGCGTAGTCTACTAGCGGCCCCCTTATAGGCCTAGCGGCCCCCTTATATATCTGGGACCGCCAGGACCGCCGCCAATGACCGTTGAATTTTCCTGCCTATAAATACCGCTTCATCCCTTGCAGAAAATCAGACCTCTTTGCACGAATTTTCTTACACTTTTTCTCTCTCTAAAAACCTTCTTTCTCTCATTAAATATCTTGATCACTAACATCTCTTGATCTTGTTTCAAGTGATCTAATCTCTTCTTCTCATCTCTTCCCTATCATTCAAGTGCAAGAGAAGAACACTCGTATTCGTCAAGAAACGAAGTGTTGATTAGTGATCTCTTCTCCTTTCTTCTAAGTATCAAATCTCTATTGTAATTATCTTGTGTATTTGTGTGATTCGGATATTGTGTAAATCTGATAGTGTAGATCTAGTAATCGTGTAGTGATTGTGAAGTGGTAGATTTGTTCTAGCTAAGATTAGGACTCAACATTTAGTTTAGTGTCGGAAAATAACGTAAGTGACGTGTAAACGGTTTTCTCCACCTGAAGGGATCTTGTTGACATAGTGAAATCTCGAGTAGGATACTCGAGGAGTAGAGTAGGACGAAGAAGAGCTTTATAGTCGAACCACTATAAATCTTGTTGTCTTGGTTTGATTGTTCCTTCTCTCATCTCTTTATATTTTTGTGATTGTTATTTACTATTAGTTTAGATATTTACTTGGTTGATTCTAATTGTTGGTTGGTTAAACATACTACCCAAATCTAACCATTTTAAAAGCATAGTTTTAAAATGAAAATGAACCTGTAAACTATTCAACCCTCCCCCCTCTTCTAGTTTCCACATACAAACCTATTTTTCATATTTTATGATGGAAAAACGGGAGGAACTTTAGTAGCAACCATATGGGTCGAATTTTAAGGTTTTTAAACCCTTTTTGTACTCATTGATACTCCATGTTCAAATGAGGTGAAGATCTTTTACCCTTTTAATCATTCAATGTGTCTATGTGTTGTTTGATTAATCATTCTTCTCTTCAATTAACATGTTTGGCTAAATCTATATGTGTTTGCTTATGATTGAATGAGACTTAGTTGTTAATTCTCTTTTATTATTGCTTCTTGTTAGTGGTGTGCATGCTATGATTTAGAAAACAAGCTATTTGATCTTCATATCATAGCATAGTCATCTAGGAAAACACGATTAGGTTAGAGGATACATGTGATTAGATCTTCATATCTAGATCACCTTAGGATGGATTCTGAATTAAGTATTTATTGCATGTGAATTTACTATTGGACGTGAGCTGTCTCTGCAGGTAACCACCGCCTATGTTATCAAGTAGATAGTGGACTTGACCAAACCGCTGCTGAATTAGTGAATACTTACACATTACATTAAGAAGGGTGACAGGCAATAAATCAGAGAAAACAACTAGGGAGTAGTGCATGATTAGGTAAACACGTTTGTTTAACCATATGAGTTTTTCCGTCAATTTACCTTTTTAGATAATTAGGAGTAGTTTAACTAGTAGTTTAATCAACCCCCTATTTAAACCTGAGATTTTACTTGCTTTCTAAAAAATTATAAAAACAAAAAAATAATATTCTTTCAACCTTTAGACCTTAGTAAACAAACAATTCAAGCCTACCCAAACTATTCCCCTAGAGAACGATAATAACCCCCCTGAGTCTTGCCTATACTACACTACAACGATTAGGTAGTCTGCCTAGGAGGGTTGTAAACTTTTACGTTGCAACCCATCGTATTAAGTTTTTGGCGTCGCTGCCAGGGAATAGTCTAGGTTTCGAATTCTATCTAGCTTAGGTCTACTCACTAGATTCCTATCAAGTGAGATTTTTATTTTCTTTTTAGGTTAGCTTTCTTGTAGTCTATCTTTTCTTTGTTACCTTTGTTCGTAAAAACACCCTTGTTTATTTTGTAAATAAAGTTGTCATTTAAAATGCATAGTTATAGTTATTTTGATTTAGCTAAATTAAGATGGTTAGCTGAAACCTTAAACAAAGGCTCTCCTTTTAGGCCAGATAGTGAGACCAATGAACATCCTTTCAGACCTTATCAACTTTAGAAGAAAGCTCTCTATAAAGAGGCCCTTAGGAAAAGTGATAAAATGCACCAAACTTTTGAGAGGAGCTCCCTAACAATGACCCATAAGTTGGATGAAATGATAGAATTGATTGAGTTACAGCCTAAGAAAACATATAAGGAGGATTTAGAATGTGAGATGGTTAGAGTTAAGATACCTAGATGTATGTCATTTTTAGGTTCTACCAATACATACGATGAACATTTAGGTAATCTAGATATGATGAATGATAAGGTGGAACATCCGAACCCACAAAATACCTATAAGTCCTACCATCATTTGAGGTATACACACCGCCCGTGAGCTACCAAGAAGAAGTAGAAGAGACTTTAGGAACACGGATGGAGATAGAACCTTTGGACCACACAAAACTAGAGGATGTAGGTTTGGATACTTGTAATCATGACATTCCTCTTAGTTCTAGGGAAGTTCCTAGTTTTGTTGAACCGGATCCTCAACCACAACCCTTACGTAACTGTCCATCGTTAGATGTAAGTCTAGGAGACGAAAGAGGTCCCGCACCACCCATCAAACAATATAGTCCAAATAGTTTTAAGATGAAGGTAATAGATCATTTGACCATTCATACGCCGCCTTTACCCCACGTGGCATCTTTCCACCCTAAGGATGTGTATTGCTATTATCACCCACGCATTGATGATCCTAAGAAACATTATGGATTTAAACCAGGTTTATTAGGATAAAGTGGATCCCTAGGTGTTGATTTTTCGAATTTGGAGATGATAAAAGATGATTAGGAATTAGAATCTGAAAAAGTTTCTTTTATAGGAAGAGGACATAATTTACCTGTTAAGCCAAAAGAAGTAGAGAAGGTTATGATTAAAGATTCACACCATTTAGAGCATATATTTCAACTACTTTTCCAACATATGGACCCTCTTCACCACAATGGTGTGTATCGTTACTATCACCCGCACTTGACCTTAAGGATATGGAAACCCTCCCTCTTTATCTGTTAAATAAGGGTAGAGTCAGGCTCGTGACTCGAACAAAAACAACTGCTTCTCGGGAGGAAACTCGGGCATATCTATTTACTTGCTTTATTTGCATTTTATTTTTGTTTTAGGAGTGTCGTGTGTTTTAATTTTCATTATTTGTCTTATATGTTTGATGTATATGTGATCATACTTTGTTTTATTTTTAACTTCATCTTAATTGCAATCAAATGTATTTTGCATAAAATAAGTGTATGGGAAAATATCCTGTTTTAAGAACCATTTCAAACATGTAAAATAGATAATATAAGTTGATCCACACTTTTATCTTTTATTTGTTTGTTTTGAGTCATATGTTTGTACTAACCGTTTTTGTGGTTTATGTAGTAAGTTTTTCTAGAAAATCATTAATAGGTTATTTTTGCAGAAATTTTTCCATAAAATGAAAACGCAAAACTTGTCAGGTGCGCCTGTCGGCGTCAGCACTGTATCAATGGAGAAATCCGCTTTTTTCTCGAATTTTTGAAAAGTTATTTTTGTTAAATTTCAAGAATTTTTCTCGAATTTTTGAAAAGAAAAGAGCTTGCTCATGTAATTGCAGCCTTGTGGAAACTGGTCTAGCAAGTTTACCGATTATATTTTTAAGTGGATGATCCTTATTCCATTTGTTATTGTGTTCAGAAATTTGGTGATCGGGAGGCACATTTGTATGAATAGAATCCGACGATGAAGATTGATCAGAAGGAACTTCTGGAATTGGAATACCAAAGTACGAATCATTACCCATATGTGCAACTTCAATATCATGATTGTCTTCTTCAACATCGTTAGGAATGACGGGAGGTTGGGTATCGGGTGTTGTTTGAGAGTTACTTGGTGATGGAAGGTGAACCGGTTGATACAGCGGGTACTAGAGCTGCTACTTCATCAATTGGAGCAACGACTTTAGGGGCTGGGTGATCAACACTAGGTAGGGGATTGAGTAATTCATCAAACAACGGTTGAAACAACATATCTCAGTCAATTTTTGAAGGTGGTACAAACGGTGTTAAAGGAGGAGGGTTTGGCACGAGTCTTGAACTGATTATTGCAGGAGTTATTTCATGAAGTGCGGGTCCTAAACTGCTGAGTTCAGAAGCCATCGCAGTCAGCTCATCAAAATCTACATCAATTGTCTTAATGATTCGTCTAGTGCGTCGGTTGTAAATTCGAAATGCTTTCTTCGTGGGTGCATAAACAATGAAAATACCAATATCAGCCTTTGGTTGTAACTTGCCCAGATTCTCACTATCATTCGTTGGATAGCAGAGTGCACCAAATACATGGAAGAAAGATAAGTCGGGAAGTTTGTCATGTAAAAGCTCATATGGTGTTTTGCCACGACGAAGGTGTATGATGGAACGATTTTAGGTGTAGCATGTGGTAGCCACTGCTTCAGCCAATAAAAATAACGGAGCTTTTTCATAAATCAACATTGTGCGATCAGCTTCAATTAGCGTACGATTCCGTCTTTCAACGACACTATTTTGCTGTGAAGAGCGAGCTACAGATGTTTCTTGAGAGATACCAACCTTCTCATAATATTTACGCAATGTTTGATTAACAAATTCAGTTCCATTATCTGTTCTGATGCGTCGAACAGGTACTTTGAGCCGTAGTTGGATCATCTTAAGAAACTTGAGTATGAAATCTGGAGCTTCATCTTTTGACCTTAAGAACTTAACCTATGTGAATCGTGAGTAATCATCAACAATGATGAGGATGTACTTCTTTCCATTAACACTTGCGACACGCATTGGTCAACAAAGATCCATGTGTAACAGATAGAGTTTTTCTTGATTGGTGTCTTTAGATTTAGGTTTATGGGGTTTCTTCTTGCTCTTACCCATTGCGCATGCAGAACATAGATGGTCCTTTTCAAATTTAAGCTCAGGGAGACCTCGAACAAGACCATGTCTAGCTAAATGGTTGATTGCACCAAAGTTTAGATGAGACAAACATCGGTGCCATAGCCAGGACTTAGTCTTTGAGGCCTTTAACAAGAGACATATGGGAGAGGACGCCATCATGACTCCAAGAGATAGAGTATACAGATTGTTGCCTCGAGATCCAGTCAATAAGTCAACACCTTCTAAATTACAAATGAAGCAGGTGTGTTGACGAAAAGCAACCTCAAGGTTAGAATCACAAAACTACCCAACAAAGAATAAGTTGTGTCCAAGTCCTTCCACATAGTAAAACCTTGATATCGTAACATTCCCAATCTGATAATCACCATATCCTAAAATCTTTTCCACATGATTATTTCCGAATTTGTTGACGAAATTGGTGAGCTGAGAGCGATCTCCGGTCATATGCTTAGAGCAGCCAGAGTTCAAATACCAGAGGACAATTTAGACGACTTGCATTCATTAAGAGATGA
>BQNB010142102.1:0-17179 GCA_026074375.1 Tanacetum coccineum | reverse complement strand
TTGAACCAAATGTAGAAGATGAAGTCTGAAAGTTGAAACAAATGTATAAGATATTGAGTTGGAAACTATTTGATTTTTGTGGAGTACATTGCTTAACATTGCAATCTAGAATGATCTACATGTTGGTTGAGAAGAGATATCCCCTTACACTTGCTACAATCACATATATGCTTAATAGGAAGCTGCAAGCTGATAATTTTAATGAAATGTGTTATCAACTTCTTAAGCTCATCACAAAACAGCTCAAGAATAAATGAAGTGTTTGGAAGCATCTTCCTGGTGATTAATGAAGCTTTCAATGAAGAAACTTGAGATTTTGAAGAAGAATATCAAGTTTAAGGAAGGATTGTTGGGATTAAAAGACTTCTTGATGCTGTTGGATAAATCCTACACAACTATAGTAGAAACTTTGTTTGATAATACTATTAATGCTACTTAGTCAAAGTTAGTGCTGCTAATGAAAATCATTCTAAGTATTTAAGACTGCCAGTACAAAGATACTGCTTCTAGTTGAAGTTAAGATTGCTCAGGTTTGTTAATGAAAAATATGCTAAGTAGTTAATGCTACTAGTACAAAAGTTAGTACTGCTAGTTTAACTTAGTACTGCTAGTGTAACTTAGTACTACTAGTGTATATCAGTACTACTAGTTACTACTGCTATTATATGTTAGTACTGCTAGAGTAAAGTTAGTACTGCTAGTAAAGATTGAAGAAAATATTCCAAGTAGTTACTACTGCTTATACACAGTTAATGATGCTGGTGTATAAGTTACTACTGCTAGTGTTTAGAGTTAATGTTGCTGAAAGATTACAACTGCTGATTGAGTTTATGCTGTCAAGGAAAAGATAAAGATTGTTTGGAGATCAAGAATACTTACAAGATAAGTATTAATTATTTATGTAAAAGATATGTATATATCTTATTTTTTTAAAAGATTTGATATACTTAGGAAAGTATTGTAAGCTGTTTAGGATTCCTGGTGTATAAAAGGAGGTTCTAGGGCATAGAGTTTGATATCCTTTGTTTTGATATCGTTTTAGCTTCAAGGTTTTGTAACCTTAATACTAGGAGAGTATTCATATTATTTGTAATAATAATATTGGAGCTTTTATTGTTGAACTATATTGTTTTGTGTTACTGTTTCATTGAAGAATTCTTCTTATATTAAAGATTAGATTCCGCATAACTTTAGTATTATCAAACAAAGTTTCTACTATAGTTGTGTAGGATTTATCTTGCATAACTAAACCTTACACAAGCTAAGGAATTAAAGATCTATTGAAGTGGGATCAACACCCGCGTTATTGTTTTCAATGGTTCGCATGGTTTTTAATTCTTCACATTGACGACCATTATGAATCTTTTGAATATTCTCTTTTAAGCTACCCATGTCATGATTAATACTTTTAAGTTTCTCCGCTATCATCATAAGCGGGGTTAAATTCTTGTTGCTTTCCTCATTGTACCATTTATGTGAGTGGTCGGTCATTTTCTGTATTGACTCTAATGCTTTTGTAGCGGTAAATCCCAGAATTAGACCTTGTGAATCTAGGGTTGGTCGAGTATGATATCTAAGACCATTGTAAAAAGTGTTAACTTTTTGGCATTCGTTGAGGTTGTGAGATAAGTATTCTTGAGATTCAATCAGCTGATTAATGAACTATAAACATCTTACAACATGAAAATGGAAGCAATTACAAGTTAATACCAATGTTTTTAAAACAGTCTTCCACTGAATGGAGTAAGTTTTGTGACTGTGTCAAGTTGTAAAGGGATTCTGCATATACCAACTTTGTTGATCAGGCTTCATGCATATCTTAAACAACATGAAACTCTATGTAAATGATTTCGTCTTCTGCGTTGACGCATTTAGGATCCACTTGATTTGTTGTATATCAGCAAATGACATACCTCATTCAACACTTATCTTCTTTATACTAAAATCCTCGGCTCAACAATAGTTTCCCAATCCTAAATATGGATCAATTCATCCCACTCAACATTACTCATCTACTTATCCATCATAACCTCAATTCATTCATTCATCTATTCCACCATCATATCCATATTAGTCTCAAATGGATCATCAAACCTCATTTGTTCCACAAATTGCTTATCAATCACCTTAAGTTGTTACACAACCGATGACTGAGTCACCTCCTATGGACTCAGGTTTTGCTGTTCCAGTATTCTCTACAAGAGATGATCCAATTGCTTGTATCAACAAGGCAATGGCTTTTCTAACAGTTATAGCTTCCTCAAGGTTCCCCTCAACTAACAATCAACATAGAACTTACTCTAATCTAAGAAACTAAGCCACTATTCAAGATGGCACGGTCACAGTGCAACAAGTTTAGAGGAGACAAGGTCAAAGTTATTCTGGTACTGGGTATAAGAGTAATGTAACTAGTTTTAGGGGAAACAATGCCAGTGGATAGGAAAGGGTTGCAAGGTTTGTTAAATGCTACAATGTCAAGGTGACAAGGTCATTGTAGCAATGCACTCATCCTAAGCGACCAAAGAATGCAGCATGGTATAAGGAAAAATCAATGTTAGCTGAAGCTCAAGAAGTTGGACAGATTTTGGATAAAGTGTGGTATGTGTGTAATTACACATATCTTTTACTTAATAAAACGACCAAAAACGCACATAAAATGCCATAAATATGCTTGTTTTTGTGTTTATACTGTGCAGGTATCGGATATTCACTAAAGGACTAAAATAAAGCCAAACCAGACAAAACCGAGAGCGGAATTGGAAAGAGCGCAAAAAACCGAGGCCAAAGGTACAAAAGGATTGAAAACGGAGCTAAAACGGACATTTCCGGATCGACTCGACAACGTTTGTGCATTTAATGAAGTCAAGACGAAGTCAAAGTCAACCCCGGGATACGGCATTGGAAAGGGCATGGAAAAATGAACCCGAAACCCTATCATGATAAAATGGGCCGACCCGTACCCATTTTAGTGGCCCAAGTCAGCCCACTACACACTTATAAACTTTTTAATCCCATTTAATCCCAAAACCCCTTAAATATGCAAATCATGCCAAAAACTATAACCCCCTACAAGCCATGTATACGGGGTTATAGCCCAATACCTTCTTTTCCTTTACACCGTTAGTCCAAAAGGACTAACAATGTTAGTCCAAAAGGACTAACGATGCAACCACCAACCCAACCCCAAGGACTAATAATGAAATATACAAGGACGATGGCTGCAATGTCATAAGACACTTTAAAGGGCCAAACCGGCCATTCCCTAAAACATTAACCCTGCACCCAAATCAAACAGATATCACCCCTAACCCCCCCCCCCTTTTTTTTACGCCAAACCTAAACCCCACACTGTTGAACCCATGAACATAAAGTTAATTCTAACACCCACTCCAAAACATCACCTCACCCTACCCACACCACAAACTACAAATTCTAGGTTGGCAATCCCTAGCTCCCCCATTCGTTCAAGGGTCGAGACAAAAATTGAAGGGTTTGGATTAATTGGTTTGGACTCCAAGAAATTTCAAAGGTCAAGATGAAGCTTTGAGGCCTTTTACCAAATAAACACAACAAACACAATGAGATGACAACTCCTCAGTCTATATAAAGAAAGAAGAAGACAGAGATGAAGGGAGATGAGGAGTAGAGTAGTTTTTAGAGTAATTTTATTTTAAAATGTAATTTTTTTCTTGTTTTTAAATTATTGTCTCTCTAATCCCAGCTTTATACTCTTTTTATTAATGCAAGATTTAAGTTTTTAAGTTATCTCAAAATTCTGCTTTTTAAGTTTTATGTACTCAAGCTAATTTATGTTCACAAGCCAATTCATTAAGCTCTAATAAGCTTATACAACATGTTTTACTCAGTAAAGGTTTTTGAAAGAGTCTTATAAGGTTACTGTGTCATTTACTCAAATTTATGGATTCAAGCTTATTGGATGAATAAGCAAATTTGGATGGCTTATTTGGGTTGTTAGTGCTTATTGGTAAGCTATAGGGGTATTTGAAAAGCTGTTTTGGTTCTTAAGTTCATTTCCAAAAGCTAGGACTCTTGTAAGTTCTTATTTTTCCATTTTCAAGTCATTTTATTGCATTAGCTTAAATACTTCTTATTCCTGTTTATTCTGCTTTTTAAAATGTTAATTCTGTCTTTATTATGCTTATTTGATTTAGTGAAATGCTTATCTTAATCTATTTTAAGTTTAAACTGTTAATTTGGTTTTTAAAGGGGTGTTTGACATAAGCTTTAAAAATGAGTCAAAAGGGATATAAAATTGCTCTGGGTCACCAAACCAACTTTAATGACCTCTTTTGAGTTGTTTCATGCAGTATTTACAAGTTTTCAAAGTTAAAATCAATATTTAAGTTATTTTCTATAGTTGTTTGAATCTGTGGTAGAAAAATAGATTTCTAGTGTTTGCATTGATTAAGCCTTCTTAACCAAGCTTTTTAGTGTTGTTTGTGCTCTTTTTAGTGTTAGAATGGAGTAGGATTTAAGAAGTCTAAGTGTGCATTTGTCCCTTTTGTTCTAAGTCATATCTGTCAAAAATTAGTTGCTTATAAAAAGTCCATTTTTAAATCTCAATTTAGATTAATTAGAGTTGTTTTTAGAATCTGAGCTTTTGAGCATAAGCTCATTGGTGGCCATACTTCATCTGTTTCAGCTTATGTTAGGTTTTAAAGTTTTTTTTCTAGCTTAATTTTAAGCCTGCAAATAGCCATTGTCTCTAAGAGAAATAAAACCAAAAAGCATGCACCCTGTGTAAATTACCTTTTTCATAAGCAGTTTTCTTGACTTATAAGTGTGTCAAATTCCTTTTTGTCTGCTGTTTTAAATAGCCCATTGGTTAAGCTTTAAGAGCTTATAAGCCCCATAGACATAAGGATCCTTTAAGGGCTTAAAATTAAGCCCAAAAAGTTCCCCTTTGGCTGTTTGTCTGCTAAGTTTTGGCCATATTGCTTATTGGCTTTTTCAATCTTTTCTGCTTATTTCTTTTGTTTACTTTCATTCTTATTTGCTTATTAAGTGTAGTTACCTATGTGTCTTAGCTTATTTTGTAATTTCATAAGCTTATCTAGTTGTTAAAAAGCCAAACAGTTAGCCCTTTTGTAGACTTAGTTTTAAAAAGTTAAGTCTCTTAGCTTATTTGCTTATTATAGTTTAGGTTTTTGCTTATTTTATATTTAAGGGTGCTTTTTAGATGTAGGGTAGTTTGTAGTTTGCTTATTTGCCTTTGCATTTTGCTTATTAGTCATAAAAAGCCAAAAGTTTAAGTTGTATGATCATTTAGTTAAGCTTAAGCAATCTGTTAGCTTTTTCTTACTTATTTCAGGCTTATTCCTTAGTTTTGTAAAAACTCCTTTTTTTTAAATTTGCTTATTTTTGTCTCTTCTTTAAGTTTTTTAAAAAAAGAAAATTGAAAAAAATGTTTTTATAAAAAGGGAGGCGAAAGACTCGAACCCATAACCTCCCCTTTTATAGCCAGCACCTCACACACGCACACACAAACCAACTGCCCTAGGGTCTTTTTCAATTATCCTTTGCATTGTTTAATTTATATAGCATTTTTAGCCAATTTTGCTTATAAGCTATTTTTAGCTTATTTAACAGCTTATTTGATAAGTTGTTTTCACCACTTTAATTTTCTTAAATTCCTCACTATTCAAGCTACTTTCCATGATTTTTTAATATTTTTCCCATTTTGTTTAGTATTTTTAATGAATTTTTCTTATTAAAACTGTTTTTAATTCATAAAAAATTAAATAAAAATCAAAAAAATATAATTCTTTTTTTTTAATTTTCTTTTATCATTTAGGACCTAGAAAAAATAAATTTGCATCCGTAGGGTTAAAATTTTAGAATTTTGTTTTTTAAAGAACGGGATTGAATCCCGTTCACGTTTTTCGTGTTTTTAAGCTTTAAACGCTTTCGTTATTGGTCTAGTTTTCTTTGTTCTTACATTTTAGTCACTTAGGATTTATAAAAAGTAAAAAAAAATCATTTTAGGACAAAATTTTTATGTTTTAGGTTTTTAAGTCGCGTTTTTACGTTTCCATTTATGTTTTTAATTTAGTCATTGCTTTTGTTTTTAGTTTAGATTGCCTTTTAATTGTTTTTTCCTGTAGATTTAGATAACCAAATCAAAACTTTGATCATTCAAGCAACATTTTCAAACCTCGACTCGATTTTCCATTCACGCCTCGTCGGGAAGAACGACCCGGGTCCAGTTTCGAACTTTGTGGGTAACGAAGCGAGAGACCGATACTTCCAGTAATACTATACTACTATTATTGATTATCCTCTTATATTTATATTTATTTATATATTTGGAATCCAGTCAAAGTGCAACTAGCATTTCTTGCAGATCCAGGGATTCCACACGGTCAAGCTGTTCAGACAATCATTCCAAACAACGTTGCTTTTCAGACTGAGGATCTTGATACTTATGATTCTGAATATGATGATATCTCAAATGCAAAAGCGGTTCTCATGGCCAACATTTCCAACTATGGTTCTGACGTTATCTTAGAGGTACCTCATTCTGAAACCTATCTTAATGATATGGAAAATCAAAGTGTGCATGTAATGCAGGATTTTGAACAAACATCAGCTATGGATTTTAAAGATAATGAGATACACAGTGATACTGATAGCAATATCATTCCGTACTCTTAATATTTGCAAGAAACACAACAGGAAAATGTTCAAGATACTAATTTGCAGACACAACAAGATTCAATGATCTTATCTGTGATAGAACAAATGTCGAAACAAATGATTAATCATGTAATAATAGTAAAATAAAAAGACTAGAAAGAACAAACATATGAATCAGTAACGTTGAGACTTAGAGAGATATAAAGAGATGGAGTAAAAACTTTTAACAAGTCTTACATCATTGATTTAAGCCAGTCGTGAAAATGATTGATTCTCAAATTGGGATGATATGGATTAAAGATAAGCTTGAACTAAAGAACAAGTGACTCTCTTAAGCAAATTCTTTTTCTAAACAAAATAAAAGAAAAGGAGTGTTTATTGACAAAACATTTCATGTTTTCAAAAAGTGATCAAAGAAAGGTAAGATAAAATATATGGATAACGAAAATTGATTTGGAAAAGAAGATAAAGGAACTTGATAATATTCTTTTTATAGTGGGTCAATCTGCTCAAACAGTGCACATGTTAACAAAGCCTCAAGCTTTTTATAATAATATACACAAACAAGCTCTAGGTTATCAAAATCCGTTTTATCTTAGGAAAGCTCAGCGGATTAAACCAACCTTGCTATGCCTGTGATTGATGATGAGGAAACTTTGATTTTGGAAGAAGAGAGTCGATCAAAAATGTCTGAAAAAGCAAAGGATCCAGAGGTTATTAATAAAAACATTTCTCATAAACCTATTGATTATGAAAAATTAAATAGACTATCTGATGATTTTGGGAAATGTTTTACTTCACAACAAGAATAGTCAGCTGAACAAGATTTCTGGTTGCGTATGTCCAATCCTACTAGTAAACCTTCTGATGCATCCCTTGTCAAAATAGAAGCTCCTAAGGAACTTTCTAAGGCTAGCTTGTTGAATGAAAGCCTTAAAAAGCTTAAATTTCACCTTGCTAGATTTGACAATGTGGTGAAGATAAGGACTACACTTGATGCTTGTACAGAAAGTGAATGGGGGTTTGAACATACTAAAGCTGTGTTTATCAATGAAATTATTCCATTTCTAAAATCTTTAAAAGACATCTTCAATGTGTTTGATAGAGATCTTTTAAATGAAATAATGAAAGTACATATAGTTTTTGACCAAATAGACGCTGCTATTCATCTGTCTTCAGTCGACAAACAATGTTTAGAAATTGCTAAGAAAGAATTACTTTTGGAAAATGATCGACTCTTACAACAAATCATGTCTCAAGATGTTCTTTTAACTGTGATGAATTCAATGTCTTTGATTGGTGAATCTGTGCATATGGATAGAAAGAGAAATGAATCTTGTGATAAGTGTTTCAATCTTGAGGCTGAGCTTTTGAAATCACAAAATGCGCATAATGATCTTTTGAAAAGTTACTCACATCTTGAAAAACATTGTATTTCACTTGAATTGTCAATACAACTTAATCAAGAAATTTTTCAAAAACATGAATCTTGTAATAATCAAAATGCTCTCGAAATTCTAGAATTTTTTGAAAATAATGATTTGAAAGCTTAGCTACAAGACAAAGACACCATCATTTGTAAGTTAAAGGAAATTATAAAATCAATGAGAGAAAAGTCCAAGGATGAGAATGTCAATTATGATTATTGTGAATTAGAGACCAAAAATGTGGAACTAGAAAGTAGTGTGGCAAAATTGCTTTCAGAAAATGAGCGTCTTTGTAGTGAAATTAATCATGTGAAACTGGTTTTTAAAGAGCAGTTTGACTCAATCAAAAAGACACGTGTTTGTACTAAAGAACAGAGTGACTCTTTTAATTGTATATCTGAACTTAAGCTTTAATAATGGATTTAAAAGCTCAAATTCAAGATAGGTTTTTGGATAAACGTCTTGAAATGAATTTATGAAAAAATAAAGGAAAAGAATTATTGAATTTTGCTGCACAAATCTATATGCATATATGTTCAGGGAATGTTCAAGATAGACTTAGAACCTTTGGCTCCTAGGTTATTGCAATATTGGGAATGCTAACTTAAATTACTACACTCAGGAAACAAACTGATATTCTTCGCGGGAATAGTCAAAAAGCTAAAGCAAAACAAACCTTTAGATAAGAGTTAGACTTTGCCTGTAGCATGCATAATGAATCTCAAGAGTACTTGTATATGTTTCAAGATAAATGCCCTAGTTCGTTAGTTGCGATTAAAACATAGTGCAAAAAGGTAGCTGTCACACCCAAAAACAATGTCAAGAATGTAGGTTTGACTGAACCCTCACCTCCCTCAAGCAACATTAAAACAAAAGAGTCATTACAACATCAGAATTCTAACACACATGTGTTGTCTCTATAGGACTTGAAGTGTTCTACTAGTTATTAGCAGATCAAGCCATTAGAAAATAAAAAGATAAGAATGATATGACTGCGAAATCCAAAGTAGGAAAATGAAGATAAAAGTAGAAGCTAACCTGGAAAGTAACAAAAAGAATAGTGTTGTTGAAACCTATTCGTGATGTTGATGTAAAGCACTTCAATGTCAAATGCAAATTCTGATCCTTTGTGGTACTTGTAAGAAAATCTAGTTGATGGTGTTCATGATATGTGTCTTTTTGATTTTGTAGAAACTGTAATATGTCGTGTAAATCTGCTAAGAAACATAAAAACAAAATATTTGGAAAACCTACGGGTTCATGTATTCAACTGAAGTAGGACTTAAGTGGAAACCAACAGGCAGAACTTTCACTATAGTTGGTAACTCGTGCCCTTTAACTAGGATACTTCAGCTAACGTAGCGCCTCCTAAGAAAACCACTTCCTACTCAGTTGAAAAACAAAAACTAGAGCTTAAAGTATATAGTAGGAAACCCAAAAATATTAAAATTGTAGGTTCGAGTAAAAAAGCTAAGATTGTAGAATCTAAGAATGCTTACCACTCAGAACCCAATCATACTTGGGGATCCAATGCTACAGATATTTCATCTTCTTCTTCTCTTGTCATGACAGGTTGTCTAGATTATTCTCTAGTATCTGGACTCCGGATGTTCGAAACATATGACAGGGAACCGCTCTTAGCTCATGAACTTTGTTAGTAAATTTCTAGGTACAGTTAGATTCGGGAACGACCATATTGCAAGAATTATGGGGTATGGTGACTATCAGTTAGGAAATGTTACTATTTCAATAGTATACTACGTCAAGGGGCTTGGACATAACTTTTTTTCTGTTGGACAATTTTGCGACGCGGATCTTGAAGTTGCATTTCGGAAAAACACTTGCTTTATTCGTAATTTAGAAGGTGTTGATTTACTTTCCGGCTCCCGTGACACAAATTTGTACATAATTTCTCTTGATGACATGCTTAAAATCATCTTCAACTGTCTTCTTTCAAAGGTAAGAGCTAGAGCTGGTTAAGGCATGTCATTTATCTCATCTCAATTGGTACTCTTTAACATGCTAGCTAAAGTCGGTCTTGCATGAGGCATTCAAGAGGCTTTAAAATTTTAAAAAGATTCATCATGTGTTCCAGCATGTGCATTAGGAAAAAGCAAGAAATCCTTCATCAACTCAAAGCTGAAGACACTAACGAAGAGAAATTATATCTTTTGCATATGGATTTGTGTGGCCTAATACGTGTGGCGAGTATTAACAGGAAAAGGTTTGTCTTAATGATTGTCGATAATTACTCAAGATTTATTTGGGTTAGATTTTTAAGGTCAAAAGATGAAGCTCCTGAGGCCCTCATCAAATGCATCAAAAATATTCAAGTTCATTTGAATGCCACCGTCCGTAATGTTCAAACAAATAATGAAACCGATTTTGTCAATCAGACACTTCATGAATTTTATGAAAATAGTGGCATCTCACATCAAATATTTGTAGCTCGCACTCCTCAATAGAATGGAGTTGTCGAAAGGCAAAACCGAACGCTTGTAGAAGCTGCTCGTACAATGTTAATATTTTCAAAAGCTCCGTTATTTTTATGGGTCGAAGCAATCCATACAGCCCGTTACACCCAAAACGTTAATATTCGTTCGGTCCGTTACACAAACCATATGAGCTTATGCAAGACTAAGAAACCGGATTTTATCTTTATTCCATGTCTTTGGTTGCAATCTGTTATGCCTACCAATGATAATGATACCTGAGTTAAATTAGATGCAAAAGCTAGCATTGGTATTTTTGGTTGGTTACGCGCCCGCAAAGAAGCCATTAATGAATCTACTACCAAAAACAAACCCCAGGAAAAATATTGAAACAATTCTGTGACATTCGTTGAGCTAATAACTATGGCTTCCTAAACAATGAAGTTAGGTCGCCCCGGGGCATCATTCTATGACTGTTGCAACAATCCATTTCAGGACTCGTTCCAAACACGGTTTCTTAAAACCTTGTATTTTTCCACCAAAAAGATATGATTGGGAATCACTTGTTTTCAACCTATTTTTGATGATTAATTCACTCCTCATCAATTGCGGTTTCTCAGTTAGAAGCTTGCGGATCTATAGCTGTTGTTTTCAGTCGATTCTCATGTGTCTAACTTCATTGACTAGGATTATTCCATCATTAATACTCCATCAACAAAAAGAACAATGAACAATCTCCCAAACATTTCTCAAGGTTTTTAAAGATTCACCAAAAAAAACCAATATTTTCGTATTGAATACTTAATTGAAATCTCCTCATGGAAGAATCTACATTTCTCAAGGGTCATCATCGAATGTGATTTGAGACAAAACAACACTCCATTTGAGAGTCCTTTAGTAAATGGGACTAAGGATCATCCTATACAAACGTGATCATCGATCCTTCTCGCTCTGTCGTTATGATGGGTAAGCAACTAAACTGATTTGCCATGTGGTGTTAATTTTGATTGCTCCTAACTTTTCTAGATCGAAAGAACTTGTGAACAATACGAAGCAAATGTACCTTGAAGCCATTCTATGGAGATTCGAGCAATGAATGTCTAAGGAAGGGAAAGAAAGTCATGATTTTCAAAGACTAGTAACGTTTGGAAAATTGGTGCCCGTGGCTCAATATAGATGAAGTGTTATGATCAAATTAACATGGTTATTTTATAAGGGTCAAGACGGATGAATTTGGCGGGGTGAGTGTTTTTTTTTTTTTTTATTTTTTATACTAAAGAATATAAGTCTAAACTGTTTGCTCAAGGATTCATGCGAAAAAGATGGTACCCCGCACGCAAATCCCTCCTGACTCCTATCTTAATCATTTGCCACTTGGTTGCTAGAATAGAGGCCATCTGTATCTTGTAGCATATAGTCGATTAATAAGATTACTGAAGATCTACTCCAATGAAGCGTCACATATGCAAAGCAAGACGAGGCTTTCTTAAATGGAGGAGCTCAAAGAAGATGGTCTATACTTTACTTACAAACCAGGAAGGATTTGTTAATCAAAGACAACCCAGCGCATCGTGTTCCTTGTACAAGATTTTTTTTTTTTAATAAGGCTCTCTACGGTCTCAAAACAAGCACCACGTGCAGGTTACGACATGCTTTGCCAAGGCTCTTATCTCACAACATTTCTCTAAAGGGCAAGTTGATCTCAGTCTCCTAACCTCTTCACAGGACAACGCTGGGCAAGACTTTATTACTGGTACAAAATTTATGTTTGACGATATAATATTTGCATCCACTATTACTTCTTTGTGTAATGACGTTTGCTAATTGATACCACCAAGTTCAAGATGTCAAATGATAGGGCAGATGTCATTCTTTTTAGGATTACAAATTTCACAAAGTCCCAGAGGCAGCTTTATTAACCATCTAAATATGCTTTTGAAATTGTTAAAAAATATGGTTTGCTATCTAGTGATTTTGTAGACACACCTATGGTAGAAAAGAGTAAACTGGATGAAGATCTACATGGGAATCCAGTTGATGCTACACTTTACCGTGGCATAATTGGCTCCCTTATGTATCTAACATCCAGTAGACCAAACCTTATTTATGTAGTCTGCTTATGTGCCTGGTATCAGGCAAAGCCTACCAAAAAGCACTTAAATGCGGTTAAGCGAATCTTTTGATACCAAAAGGGAACCATTAACATGGGGTTTCTTGGTAAATCGCGAGAAGATTTCGGTATGTTCTGTGATGTGCATTATGCAGATTTGTATGATCGCGGGGTGCGTCAGTCAGGACACTAGCTGCAGTACATCAGGAAGTGCTCAATTCTTAGATGACGAACTTGTTAGCTGGTCTTCAAAGAAGCAAAAGTGCACTGCCATCTTGGTATATGTTTAATTACACATACCATTTTCTTTAAAACCAGACTTATAATGACCAAAAAACGTACCAAAAATACATTGTATTTGTATGTTTTCATTTATATTGTGCAGGAAACGGATATTTGACAAAAGGACGAAAAATCAAGCCAAAACGAACAAAAGCGAGCACGAAACGAAAAGAGCAGAAAAAGCCAAAGTCAAAAAGTCAAAGCCAGAGCCAAAAATGAAGAAATCTTAAATGGGCCCACCCGTACCCATCTAATGGGTCGGGTCAGCCCATTAAGACATTACATGAAGACTTATAAGTTAGGGCCCATTATCCCTTTTTTACATACTCGACCCAAATACAAACAACAAGCCCAAAACCCTTTAAGACTTAACAGCCCAATCATATGGCTATTAAGTCTGTTATCTAGTCACAAGGACCTTCCATGCAATAGTATCATACACATTAAAGGGCTGTTTTGCCAACTCCATAAACATTCTTCCACACAAGACTGAAGATGGAATAAGAACAATACAAGTTGAGGGGCTTTTCTTGCTATTTCCCCAAACTTTTACCCAGTATACTCAAAACAAAGTTTTGGCGCCAAATGGTCATTGTATATCTTCAACACACGCTTTGTGTGTCTTTTGTTTTGGCCATAAACAGACAAATCACTTCACCCCACTCCAAACCCATCACCCTCACCAGCTCACCCCACCTCACAAAACTCTACTTGCCACCTTGGCAATCCTAAACTATGCCATTGGACAAGAAATGAAGACAAGAAAATGGAAGGATGTGATCACTTTGATTGGGGAACAAGAAAAATAAATGGCAGTGATGAAGGCTTGAAGACTTTCACAAAAGAAACACAAGAAGCACAACATGAAGAGCCAAGATTTAGAATTCGTAGTATAAGTAGAAGTCAATGTAGCTTATGTTCTTTGTCCTGAGTCTTGTTTTTAAACTAATTAGACCATTTTTAATATTGTCATTTTAAATTTTTGACATTTTAATATAAAGCATTGTAATCTTTTTTTTCAGTTAATGAAATTTTAAGCTTTCCTTTAAATATTGCCATTTACTTAACTTGGCTTTTAAACTTTGTCATTTAGCTCTTATATAAGTTGTTGGGTCATTAAAAGCTTATTTAAGAGCTTGTTTGCATATTCTGTCAAAAAATCAAAAATCACAAAAAAAAAATCTGTCAAGAAACACATGGAGAAAGGTAAATAGTGGATGGCCTTGGTTTAGTGCTTCTTGGGAAGCTATAGGACTATTTTGAGCGCTTATTCCCTTGCCAAAAGCTGTGGACCTTTGTGAGTTTCTATTTTCTTAATTTTCAAATTTCTGCTTATTTACTGTGCATTTGCTTATTTACTGCTTATTCGTGCTTAATATTGTTGTTTATGCTTACTTGTCTTTGTTTTATGCTTTTATGTCCTTAGGTTAATTTTTTCTTTAATTCTGTCTTAATTTGCCTTTAATTCTGCTTATTTTAGTTTGCTTATTTTAGTGCTTATTTTTATTTAGAATCTGCTTATTTGTGCTTAACATTGCTTGGTTAACATCCGTTTTCAAAACTTTTTGCTTGATTTACTCTTAATCAGTTTTAAAAAGGACTTTATAATCTTAAAGGGGTGTTTGGGATAAGGTCTAAAATGGGTCAGTTTGGATGTAAACAACTTTGGGTCATTAAGCCATATTTAAAAAGCCTTCTTAAGATGATTTAATCTGTTTTTAAAAGTTTTAAGGATTAAAATCAAGTTTTAAGGTAAAAACTATATGTTCCTTTAAATCTGTGGTTTTTAAGGTTTTCAGAATTATTTGTCTTTAAGTTTTATTTAAAATTCTGTTTAAAGGCTTTGTTCTTACTCCATTTTGAGTCTAATATGCAGTAGAGCAAAGCTAGTTAAGTTTGTTTTTGTCATTTGTAATCTAAGTCTATCTGTCAAAGTTTTCTTTAGTTATAAAAAGTCTAATTTTCAATCTGAGAATTAGGCAAGTTAAAAGTGGTTTTAAGATCTGAATTTTTGTGTATAAGCTCATTAGGATATATATTTCACCCGTTTCAGCTTATTTTAAGGTTTTTACTTGTTTTTCTTGCTTAAAATTAAGGCTGCATTAAGCCATTTTGTCTTTTGAATGAAAACCAAAAAAAGTGAAATATTTGTGTTCAACCCTTTTCAATAGCCCTTTTCTTAGCTTATATGTGTTTCAAACCCATTTTTTATTGCTGATTCTTGCAGCTTATAGGCTAAGCTTTTCAAAGCTATAAGCTGCTAAGCCATAAGGTTCCATCTTTAAGCTTAAAAATATGCCCAAAAGTTGTCCCTAGACTGTTTGGCTCTCATTTTGGCCAATAAGCTCATTTTGCTTTTCTGTGCTTATCTGTCTGATTTCTTGGCTTAATATTGTTCACATTTGCTTATTAGGTATAGTTGATCATCTGTTTTAGCTTATCTTTGATTTCCGTTAGGTTATTTTGCCTTAAATAGCCAACTGTTTAGTCATTAGGTCCTTAGTTTAAAAAAAGCCAAGTCTGTCTACTTTCTTTGCTTATTTTCCAGCTTATTTATAAGTTATAAAAAAATTCCTTTTTTTTAAAGTTGATTATTTTCATGAGTTCTTAAATTCTTGTAAAAAGTTTTACCAAAAAACCAAAAAAAAAATGATTAGCAAAAAGGGAAGGCCATAGGGGGTCAAACCCATGACCTCCCCCTTTGCACACACAAAGCCTCAACACCACACACACTCACCATCTGCCCTGAGGTCTTTTTCATTTATTCATTTACACTATTAAATTAATATAGTCTTTATTTCTAGTTTGCTTATTGGCTTATTTGCTTAATTTCCTGCTTATTTGATCAGCACTTTTCAAAGTTTGCATTTTTCCTGTATTCTTCATAAGCTAAAGTATTTTTCTGTATTTTTCCAGAATTTTTATGATTAGTTTACTATTTTTAATAATTTTATTTCATTAAAGTTATTTTTAATTCATATTAAATTAAATAAAAATAAAAAAAATATAATTTTGTACATTATGCATTAAAAACTTGTATTTTGGGGAAATATGTAATTTATGAAGTTTCATTGGGTATATATGAAATTCCCCCATTTCTCAAAGTCCTAGAGGCATCTTTATAAACCAATCTAAATATGCTTCTAAAATTGTTAAAAATATGGTTTGCTTGTCGACACACCCTTGGTAGATAAAAGTAAACTGGATGAAGATCTATAGGGGAAACGAGTTGATGCTACAATTTATCATGGCATGATTGGATCCCTTATTTATCTTACATTCAGTAGACCTGACCTTGTCTATGTAGTCTGCTTATGTGCTTGGTATCAGGCAAAGCCTACCGAAAAACACTTACAAGCGGTAAAACGGATCTTTCTATACCTTAAGGGAACCATTAACATGGGTCTTTGGTACTCGAAGGATGCCGGTATGTCTCTAACAGCATATACAGATGCAGACCACAGGGGGTGTCAAGACACTAGACGTAGTACATCGAGAAGCACTCATTTCTTAGGTGACAAACTTGTTAGCGGGTCATCCAAGAAGTATAAGTGCACGGCCATCTCGAGTACAGAGGCTGAATATATTGTATTATCTGGGTGTTATGCTTAAATCCTATGGATGAGCTCATAGCTAACAAATTATGGCTTTCAATTCAATAAGATTCCTCTGTACAGCGACAACAAGAGTATGATTGCCTTATGCTACAACATTGTTCAACACACAAGAGCCAAGCACATCTATGTTCGCTACCATTTCATAAAGGAGCAAGTGGAGAATGGAGTCATGGAACTATACTTTGTCCGGACTGAATACCAGCTGGCTGACATCTTCACCAAACCTTTGCCAAGAGAAAGATTCAACTTCTTGATCGAAGAGCTCGGTATGAGAAGCATGTCTTCGGAAACATTGAAATGTCTGGCAGAGGAAACGGAAGAGTGATGGTGGTAACTCATATCTTGTATCATATGTACATAAGAAAACATAAAAACACAAAAAGATTTTTTCTTTTATATAAATTTTTTTAAAAAGAAAAATAAAAATTAAAAAATCAGAAAAATATAAAAATATGTATCTCTGGTGAGTCTGCCTAAGCAAAGGAGCCAAGTCATACTGTTGAGACTCAGGCAAGCAACAATATCAAGAGTTCATCACGGGAGACAATGATGAACAACTCTCTAACAAGGAGGTTACCAAAGCTGACTGGTTCAAGAAACCCGAGCGACCTCTAACTCTTGATCCTGATTAGAGTAAGAGACAACATGTTAACT